>ML102937.1:84797-108709 GCA_003697995.1 Taxidea taxus jeffersonii
AAAAAAAAAAAAAAAGAATTGTATGTATATGTTTGTGTGCCCTAGATCTTAATGTAAAATGTTTTTCTCACTTACAATCACTATCAAAAAACAAATGAAAGACTTGGAATACTCTTTTTTTTTTTATTCCTAGAAGTATACCGTCATCTGTATGCATATACACATTCAATTTACTATACACTGAATATTCCTTTAATAATCTCATGTTGATTGAATACCTTCTGTTTCTCAGGTACCATATTGATGATGGCTAGCTACTCTTCCAAAACTTGTCACCTCTTCTGGCATCCTTCTCTCTCTCTCAGAGACAATCTTGCCTTCTGAGTTAATGAAAGCTAATACATCTTAAAAGTACCCAGCAATAGATCTGAATCCACATGACAAATTACAAAGTATTCATTCTGAAGGAAGATATGATTCTACAGCATTTATCCTGGTAATACAATTTTCTCATTTTTATTTTTTTTTTAAGATTCTATTTATTTATTTGACAGAGAGAGATCCTAAGCAGGCAGAGAGGCAGGCAGAGAGAGAGAGAGGGAAGCAGGCTCCCTGCTGAGCAGAGAGCCTGATGCAGAACTCGATCCCAGGACCCTGAGATCATGACCTGAGCCAAAGGCAGAGGCTTAATCCACTGAGCCACCCAGGCACCCCAATTTTCTCATTTTTAAGTTATTTATCAAAAAATTGTGTTTAAAAGCATCAATGTCTATCATAGCTTGACTCTGGGCATGTGCTGGAAAAAGGCACAAAATAATAAACTAACATTAAGCAAACACACACAAAAATATTCAGGAACACCAAATGAGATTAGTTTCAACAGCTTCAAATTACTTTGTAAGCATATGCTTCCGTAAAAAATATATGTATTTAGATAAAGGTCTCTAACCTGAGTTTTCAGGCAAAGATATTCTGGCCTTTTCTGTTCTTGCCATAATCAAAAAGTCAATTTTATTTCTCTCCCACCCTGAATACCTTTCCCTTAAATTATAATCTCTATGTTAGTAATTTAGTGAAGAATGTTATAATGACTCCACTTCAAATTGCCTTCTTTAAAATAAAAAATATGGGCATAACTATAGTTTTTATAAAATGAAGTAATATATCGACATTAGGGATTATGGATATATTAAGTTAGAATTGTCAGGTAACATTCTAATGAATTTCTACATCTAGTTTCCCAAATATTACAAAGCATGCTTACCATAAAATCATGCTTTCTAATACATTATCTATTTGAAATATAACCAGATTTTCCAACTGTGTCTTTATAAACCTACAGTACAAAAAGTAAATATATACATGGAGAGAGGAAAATGGTTTTTCATGACAAATCTCACACATGTGATTAAAAGTTCTCTAAGTCTTCCCATTATATTTGGGTCTTGAGCCCTATAGTTTTTACCTTATTTTATCAAAATGTAATTTCTTTATTGTAATTTATTTATTAGTTCTTAAATATAGGAAACTATAGAATATATAGAACTATAGAAAATAAAATTTATTAAAAACTAAAAAAAATAGTTTTCTTTTTTTTGATATGACATAATAGGATTATGTACATCAACATTTTTGTGATGCAGCCAGGCTGACTTTCTGAACCAGAGTGAAACTCGGAGGATGATGTCCAAACCACTTACCAGAATGAGAAGCCTCATAAAATCTGGTTTTAGTTAATACATAATCCCATAAATATACTATGTCATTTAAGGTTCATTGTACTTTCAACCTTCCCTTTGCTCTTCCATACCACCGTGCCTTTGAACATGGTGCCTACTCAACCATTAACCCCTAACTACCTGATCATCTTTCAAGACAAATTTTATTAAATTTTCCCTCTCTTAGCAGTATCTTTCCCTTCTCTTCAGATGATGATTCTTCCTTCTTCTGTCTCCCCATGCCTCTTTGCTCCTACTTTTTTTTAATGCTTTATTTTAATTATTTTATAATATTGTGTCTATTAGACCACCATGAGCATTTCAAAATGTTCTCCAGCCATTAACTATATCTGATCTCCCAGGGTATACAAAGACATCTAGACAGAAGCACAACTCTAAATAATTTTTGAACAAAAATTGATGACAAAAAGCAACATACACCACAGGAAAATACAAAGAATTATCAAATTCCCAAAGACAGTGATAATTTTTAGCCACTTGCTTGTCCAGGTCACAAAGGAAGTGATAACCTATTCAGGCATGAAGAACAAGTACAATATGGATAAAAAATGATGGTGGGATGGAGACTGTAACAGATGACAAGAAACTGAAAGAACCAAGACCTAGAAGCCTTAAGGGTGGTGGCCATAATGATGTGCTGTAGATCTCCAACTATAAGGACCATAATAGTCCAAGAGCTCCCAGCCGCTGCCTCTGAAATCCACTGCAGAATTTGAGCTGTGACCATACTTCCCACATTCTACTCCCAGGCAGTGACTGAGCACTGTAGAGATACTGAAGCATATAGATCCATTTACAAGAAACACAAGACTCCTCTATCAGCTGATTTTGCTTTCAAACTCCCCTACAGCTTTACCTAGGCCAATCTAGGATGCTTCCACCCAACCTCTCTGCTTTCTTCACCTAGGGTCACACTTGCATCAGAATCTGAGGTTTCACTCAACCTTATCTGGCTCTCTTCCTATTTTCTCTTACATGGATATTTCCTAAAAAGCCTTGCATTTTTAATCCCATTTTAGCATTGGCTTCTTGGGATACCAAGACTAACACACAGAATATAGGGTATATTTGGCTGAGTAATAGAAATTAAAAGTGGAGGAGCAAAATGGAAACTTATTGAGGACAACTAGTCAATTCAATACTTTCCCTCAGGGCAAGATAAATCTTAATTTTCCTCATACAAATAAAACTGTCTATGTAGTTTGTAAAATTCACTGGTGATGGAAATGTCTAACTTCCTTTTGTGAATTGTTTCATAGCTTAATCATCTTTCATATTCGATGCAGGTCTATACTAAATCTCTTACCATGATTTAAGGTCATTTCTTCCAGTACAGGTGTCTATGGATACAGATTACAGCCAAACATAGACATACAAAATTAACTATGCGAACTGTCACTCCTAACTCCTATTATTACACAATATTCTGCATACATGGTCTTGCAGGGCCACTGGTTCCCTTTTCTATTTGGTATAAAATCATGTCTCATGAATCTAATGTAACTGTGGAATACCTGCCTTGTATGCACTGAAAGAAAAAAGATTCCCCATCTGCAAGCAGAAAAATATTTGTATGTTTACTTCACAGAGGTTTTTACAATTGCTAATAGAAAGGAAATCATTTTTTCTGTTTAAAATTCTTTCAAATATTCTCTACCTTCTACTAACAGTAAAAAACAAAAACAAAACCCTTGATGCTCAATTATTTATTTAAACATAGGATTTTTATCCAATTTAAAATAATGGATATATATGTTTTTCTGCCCAAGATTTGAAGCAGAGATGGAATGCATATGGGAAATGATGTTATCTTTCCAGATCTCTGCTTGAATAAAATAAAGGCATTTGTCTGACTGTGATAAGCACATTGTCTGGTCCAAATTCTCCAAGTATGTAAATCAACATGAAAAGCTCCAACAGCAAGACTTACCCATCTGCAAAAGCTTCAAAAATGGTGATGTACTTACCTAAAACAGAAGGAGAGATGACATTAGTGACATTCATCACAGCTTAGGCATATAGTGAAAAAAGCATTCTAGAAGGCATGCAGAACATCTGTTCCCCTCACCACTGCCAGACCCAGTTTTAGGGCTTTTGTTCATAACACAACAGCCCAGATGGTGGTGTCTCTCTCACTATCCAAGTTTACTCTGAGTACACTTCATAAGTATCTGCTCAATAAATGTTGAAAGATGATGACAATCAATTAGCCAAGCCCTGTGACTTATTTAATAACAGTAACACTTAATGGCATCTATTGAATTTTTACTTGCCTGCCAAACCCAGTGCAATATGCTTTATGTGCATTTCTTACTCTTCAGAAAATGGAGGTGAGATAAATACTCTTATTATCCCTACTGCAAAGATAGTGTAAATGAGGCTGAGAGAAGTTCATTAACTTGCTCAGTCACACACAGCTAGAAAATGTGGGAGCTCAGACTTTCATAGGTTCTCTGATTCTACAGCCCATTCTTACAATCTATACTCTACTGCCAAAACCCAAAGGAAAAGATATTCAGCACTACTGGTACTTTGTTAAATAGGAAATTATAAAAATAGAACTTATACAATATTAAAACTTGGAAGGATGAACAATTCCTGGTACATAGCAGCTGCTCAATAATACTTGTTGAATGAATAAATAATAACCAAATGGATTTACTAATATTTAATAAATGCACTCAAGTTTTAACCAAACACAACAAATATTTTCAGAACAAAGCACTCTCATGTATAAGTGATTTCTTTCTTCCTGCAGCTGGCCCCGTACCAGGGCTTTATTACACTGATTACCTAAGATGAGAACTGAATGCTCTTAAGGAGAAAGATGAGGGATCGATATGCAGCAAAGAGCCAGGGAGCTATAAGAAAAGGATGGAATCCTCAAATTCTCAAATGGCATGTTAGCCTAAATATAAAATCCTCTGGCTGCTCAAGAAACAATTTGCAAGCACCATTTAACAGCTGGGTTTTCTTCTGGTTTTTGGTCAATCTTGTAGAGATTCTGATTAGTGACAATATGTTAAAGAAGTAGCTGAGGAAGGAACAGAAACAAGGCAGCCAGTTATTTGAGAGAATACAGTAAACTGAAAAACAGATATAAGGAATGCCTGGTGCCTCAAATTCAAGAAGAAGTAACCACCAATCTCATGTTTTCATATTCATAACATATCCAAAAACATGATTTTAAAAATAAGGAATACTAAGTACAAAATGTCCTTTAGAAATGCAAGTCTCAGGGACCCTGGGTGGCTCAGTGCATTGAGCGGCTGCCTTCAGCTCAGGTCATGATCCCAGGGTCCTGGGATCCAGCCTGCATTGTGCTCCCTGCTCAACAGGAAGTCTGCTTCTCCCTCTCCCTCTGCCCCTCCACCTACTTGTGCACGTGCACTCTCTCTCCCTTTCTCTGACAAATAAATAAATAAAATCTTAAAAAAAAAAAAAGAAAAAAGAAATGCAAGTGTCTATTTCCATAATCTGGGAACAAGTGAAATAAACCAATGAAACAGGAGGCACTTAGTACAAATACCCAGAGGCTTTATCAAATAATTCAATCATAATATGTTATATTAGAAAAATCTTCATATCTATGAATTTTTTCAGTTTTTCTCAGCATCACATATAGATTTATATAATGGTTACTAAAGTTAAGCTACCCCCCTCAAAAATAACAAACAACAAAAAGATGACAAAACATAAAAAAAGAATGTTTCACTGATTTCAGTGAAATCAGTGATCAGTTTCACTGATTTGTTTCAAGCTCCAAATTAGACTCAAGTAAAACAGAAGTCACAGGTATTTGCAAATTTTAGTGAAATAAGTATAATTTTATTTGAGGCTCACTGTTCACCCATAAAGATAACTGGACTCAATGTAGGAAACTTTAGTTACAAGGCAGTTAAAAAAATGCATTTGGTTTCATTTTGATAAAGACTGGAGAGAGTACTCACAGCACAGTTAGTGACCTGTATGTTAGACAGGATCTGATGGGATGCACTTGTTGAATAAGAATGACTGAACAGCAGTTTTTCTTCATCCACTTTTGTGTGATGATATTAAGGCTCTAGGTAACATACTGTTTGTTCAGTGAGCAATAAAAGAAGAGACTAAATAAGATTCCATTTCAATAAGCCTGAAGTATTCTATGGATTAGGATTTATACCACCATTCTACTGAATATTTGGACCAGTTCTAAGACATAATGGATATGAAAATAAGCCATCAAAGTCTGTTGTATTAAGTGTTGAGGGAAGTAGAGGGAACCAAAATATGGATAGCATCTGAATTTGTTCTAGGAAGAGGGGTGGAAACCTTCAAATGACAGGGACATTTATTCATCAGAATAAGGCAGAAATTCTTCCAGCACTAAGTTTTTCTTCATCCCTAACCAATCCCACTCCATTTCCAAATGTGTTGGTCAATCAGCAGTTTTTTCTTTTTTTTTTTTTTTAAGATTTTATTTATTTGACAGAGAGAGAGAGAGAGCACAAGCAGGCAGAGAGGCAGACAGAGATAGAGGGAGAAACAGGCTCTTTGCTGAGCCAAGACCCCATTGCAGGGCTTGATTACAGGACTCTGGGATCATGACCTGAGCTGAATGCAGCCGCTTAACCAACTGAGCCACCCAGGTGCCCCAGCAGTTTCTTTAAAATTAAAAAAAAAAAAAATCTGCATTATTTTATTGGAAGTCTTATCACTTCATTCATGAACTCCTGTTAACTCAGTGTATCTGTTCCTACATTAAGTAAGTGCAAGTCAGAAGAATGAGATTATGCCAGAGTGGCCTGTGCTGGGAAGATGGTTAAGTAAATTTGAGGTGAAGTCATTATTCATAGTTTATTCCATATCTCTACCTGATACTGTGCAGTGAGCCCATGTTCTTGAAGAATTTTTTTTTAAATCTTAATAGGAAGGCAACACATTCATACTTGAAAAAACTATCAAATGATGCAAAACAATTATAGTTAAATGTAAATTACATGTTGAGACATTATGTAGAGGAAAATGTATGTCTCTACATTTGTATGACAAATGTAGAGGCATTAAATTCTACAGGAATTTAAGAAATGAGAAAAGGATGTTTCAGCTATTGTGTGGGATTATAGCAATTATGCTGTAACTGGATAGAAAACCATCAAGAGAGTTTTTGGACTTCTGATCTGAATGCACAACCAGTCCATGCTCTTCATGTCAGAGTCTAGAGTAAAAGATTTCATACAGAGATTTCAGGATCAGTATGGGGGCTGATTAAGGACCAAAGTCAAAGACTTGCAAGGGACCATGTGCCTACAGGGATTTTAGGGAAGCAGAGCCAAAGAGCACTCTGCTTCCTATGATCTTTTGTTCCTACAAATCACAGACTGATGATTGGCCGTGACAAGTAACAAGTCATGTAGTTAACAGGCTCCTTTTAGGAGCGCCTGGGTGGCTAAGTGGGTTAAAGCCTCTGTCTTCGGCTCAGGTCATGATCCCAGGGTCCTGGGATGGAGCTCCACATTGGGCTCTCTGCTCCATGAGGAGCCTGCTTCCTCCCCTCTCTCTGCCTTCCTCTCTGCCTACTTGTGATCTCTGTCAAATAAATAAATAAAATCTCTTTTTAAAAAAGGCTATTTTTAAAGAAACATAATCACATATTACTATTAGTATATTTTGCTGAAGGATGTTCACTTATCATTCAATATCAATCAGCTCTGTCTCATGGAAACACACAGAAATGCTACCAGTCACACTCCGTTGAGATTGACTTAAGTTAGGACCCTACTGACACACATCTGAATTATGTTGATTTATATCTAACCCAACACCAGCCACCTAAAATCTCTGTGGTCTCTAGCCTTCTAGGATCATCTTTTCATTCCAAATTCAACAAACAGCTCAAATCCCTATCTCAGATTTATTGTGGAACCCAAACAGCCATGATATCACTCCATTTTTGAAAAATAAACAAAACCAAAACAAAAACCAGAAAAGACTCAAGGGCTGCCACCTCTGACGAGTCTGTTACTCACTGCTACCCTACCTAACCACCTCTCAGCTGTAGGACACCTACTCTCTGGTCTTTTCAGTAGATTACAGTTGCTTCCTCAGTGATGGGACTGTTTCCTCCGCTACCCCACAGATTAACTATTCATGCCAATAACAGTTCCACTTTTGTCTGTGTTCTAATGACTCTCTGAATAATACATATAGGATCTTAAAGTCCTTTTAGATTAATTACATGGGCAGGGATATACTTGAGAATGGTGTATATTTGATTTTATTCTTGTTAAACTGGTTTCAACTCACATTGTTTGTATTTCTTAATGTCATTCAAGTCAAAGTGTAGAATCATGCTGGGAACAATTATGTAGTAATGTTAACACATTTAGTTACCATCTTTAAAAATGGGAAAATCAAGTATGGCTTATGTGTACATAGGAAAGAAGAGTGAATTAACTTTACAAATAGCCAATATTTGTTACTTACTATGGGCTAAGTGCTTGACACACATGATTCATTTTATCTTCCCACCAACCCCAGGAGACAAGGAGATGGAGCAGAATATACCACCCTAAAATATGCCACTTTGGTATAAGGATTATTTTAAGCTAAAGGCACCTGAAAAAACAGCAGGTGCAAGAACATACTTACCCCACCTCCATTTCCTTCCAGAAGGCAGGAGATGAAATGCCCATGTGACAGTTGCCCTCCCTATACCAGGAGGAGAGAAACATCCTTACTACCAGAGACAGAGTAGAGACCAAGATGGTTGTATACAAGCAGACCTTGCTAAGATCTTTATCTGCTTTAGCCTCCCAATACATTTTAGTTATTCTTCCACAACGGCCTCTCTTTGTTCAACTTAGTATTATAGCATTTAGGTTCTGCTACTTCTTTGGGTTTTACTCCTTTATGAGGGCTCTCATGTTACATAAAACTGAGATTAAATAAATGTATATGTCTTTCTCCTGTTAATCTGTCCTATGTCAATTTAATTTTCAGGCCCAGAAGAAGACCCTAAAGTGTAGAGGTAAAATTCTCTTTATCCTATAGTAGGTATATCTGGGAAAGGAGAAGCTTAAAATAAATCATCTGATATCATACAGCTGAAAGTGGTAGAGTCAGGTCATTTGTCCAGTCTGAATGCATAACTGCTAATCCCTACTTCATTTAATACATTCATTCAACAAATATCCATTTAACACCTACTACGTATCAGGTGCTTATTCTAGGGATGCAGAAATGACTAACAAATCCTGACCTACAGGGAGCTCACATTCTAGTGGAAGGAGACAGATAGTAAGCAAATGTATAATATATAAGTGCATTATATAGTATTAAAGAAGGTGGTGAGTGCTATGGAGTAAGTTGAGTGGGAAGCAGAGGTAGAGAATGGTGGTAGGGTAAGGGAGTGTCCTCCAATAGTAAATAAGAGAGTCAAGTTATATGTCACTGGAAAGGAACAGAAGAGCAATGACTTAAAGGAGTTATACATGAGCACAATTATTTGGAGAGTAACCAGGAGAAGTCGAGTATACAGTACAAAATAACAGAACTAGAAAATACTTAAACTCTTGGTTTATATCTTTTTTCTTCCAAGTTTTTATTTGAATTCCAGTTAGTTAACATATAGTGCAATACTAGTTTTAGGTGAACAATTCATTACATAAAACACCTGGTGTTCATGACAGCAAGTGCACATCTTAATCCCATCACCTGTTTCACCCATCCCCCCATCAGCTTCCCCTCCAGTAACTATCCATTTGTTAAGTCTGTTTCTTGGTTTGCCTCTCTTTTTCTCCCTCACCATGTTCATTTGTTTTGTTTCTTAAATTACATATATGAGTGAAATCATATGGTACTTGTATTTCTCTGACAGACTTTTATCTAGCTTAGCAAATACTCTCTAGGTCTATCCACATTATTTCGAACAGCAGGATTTTGTTCTTTTTGATGGCTTGGTAATATTCCGATCAATACACACACACCCCACATCCTCTTTATCCATTGATCAAAAAGATGGGCAGTTGGGCTCTCTCCACTATTTGGTTATGTTGATAATGCTGCTATAAACATCAGGGTGCATGTATACCTTGAAATTAGTATTTTTGTATCATTTGGATAAATACCTAGTAATACGATTAATAGATCATATGGTAGTTCTATTTTTAACTTTTTGAGAAACTTCCATATTATTTCCAGAGTGGCTGCAAATATCATTAAAATGTCTAAATTACAAAAAGCAATCTATACATTTCATGCAATCTTAACAAAATACCAACACCATTTTTCAGAGCTAGAACAAATGATCCTAAAATTAAATGGAACCACAGAAGACCCCCAAATAGCAAAAGCAATCTTGAAAAAGAAAAGCAAATCTGTAGGCATCACAATTCCAGACTTCAAGTTATATTACAAAGCTGTAGTGATTAAGAGAGTACTGTCTTAATATATAGATCAATGGAACAGAACTGAAAACCCAGAAATGGATCCACAACTATATGGCCAACTAATCAATGACAAAGCAGGAAAGAATATCCAATGGAAAAAAGACAGTTTCTTCAACAAATGGTGTTGGGAAAATTGGACATGCAAAAGAATTAAACTGAACCACTTTCTTAAACCATATACAAAAATAAGTTCAAAATGGATGAAAGACCTAAAAGTGAGACAGGAAATCATTAAAATACTAGAGGTTTGCATTTTTTAAAGCTATTTGTCCAGGGGCTCCTAGGTGGCTCAGTTGATTTAGCCTCTGACTCCTGATCTCAGCTCAGGCCTTGATCTCGGGGTCATGAGTTTAAGTCCTAAAAAGTTGGAGACTTTTGTCCCATAGTCTTATACTTCAGCTAAGCCTGCACATGTATTGCTTCTTCTATTACTCTGTAAGTTCCTTGACTAGAATAACTGTGCTCCACACACCTTTACATCCCTCAGCAGTGCTTAGAAGAGTGGCTGTCATAACAAAGATCTGTTGAAGGAATACATACCTAATGAAAAGAGTTAAATATATGAAAATTAAGAAATCAGGGGGTGGGGGGAGTGATCAAATCAATAGTTAACAATCATCAGGGCACCTGGTGGCTCAGTACGTTAGGGCCTCTGCCTTTGTCTCGGGTCATGGTCCCAGCGTCCTGGGATCGAGCCCCACATAGAGCTCTCTGCTCAGTGAGGAGCCTGCTTCCTCCTCTCTCTCTCTCTGCCTGCCTCTCTGCCTACTTGTGATCTCTCTCTCCGTGTCAAATAAATAAATAAAATCTTTAAAAAAAAATAGTTAACATCATCAGTAAGCAAACCAGAAATATATCTAGTATGGAAGAAAACTCAAGGAAAAGTTGTTTATGATGATGGCACATGCTGACATAATATGTTTTAATGTATAATTAGAGTAGTTTTGTTCATCTTGGGGCTGAGGGAGTTGAGAAAAGCTTTCCTGAACTGGGAATAATTTAGGGTGAATCTAAATTAGAGGTCATATTTAGAAAGTCAAATGAAGTTTACTTATCCATTCATACATACACTGTACTAGGTACTGGAGATAAATCATTTTATACAACAGACAGTGTCTAAATTAGTGGACTTATATTCTAAAAGAGGAGATACCTGTTAAGCAAAAAGTTGTATGAGTAATTAATCATCATTATGCTAAGTGCTATAAAGGAGGCATATAGAGGCCCAAGAGAATAGGTAATAAGGGGACTAAATCTCCTCTGGGTATCACCAAAGCAAACCTGAAGGGCATATGGAGGGTGGATGAGAAATGCTTCTCATCAAAATGGAAATGCTTCTCTATTTGGGGTAATGTATGTATTCAGTCAATGAATACTTATCAAGTGTTACTATATTCCCATACTGTGAATCCCACACATACCATCTCATTCAATCTTCACAAAAAACTTCTTAATTACGGTTTTTTATGCTCATTTAAGAGATGAGAAAACTGAAGCTAAGGGAGATAAAATCTCTAGGTCAAGATCACACAGGTTGTGAGACAGGATTCCAATCCAGTCCTATTCAGAATTTCCCCGTATCAATCAGGAGTCAGGCAAAGATCTCCGCTATTATTATGAATTGAGATTATAGATTTACTGAAGAACAACAGTCAGAGAAGGGGCTCAGATGTAAGTACTAACTGACACAGGGCAGGCTGATGTGGGCTGGAATGGCCAGGAATTAACTCAGCTAATGATCTCACTGGGATCCAGCCTTTGTTTCCACTTGCCATAACAAATTTTCCTAACTCTCCTCTCCTTATTTACTTATTTTATGCAACAAACTAATACTGAAATTCTACACACATCAGATTTATTGCAATGAACAGTGTTTCTCTCAAGGAGCTCAGTCTAATGAGGATTCAGACCCATAAATAGATAAATTGGAGTCTAATATGGCAAATGCTATGGTACTGTTACAAAAACACTTAAAGAACTGGGGCCCAGTGGAAGAGGCTCCTCATTTTGCCTGACAACTTCTGAGAGGAACTGCCCTTTGACCTGGAGATTGGAGAGGAGTAGCAGGATGCTAGGGAAAAGAAGTAGGAAGAGGGCATTCTTTATAGTGACCAGAGAGAGCCTGCCATATTTTTCAAACCATGAGTGGTTGGCAGAAGGGTGTCTATGTAGGGATTAGAGGGGAGAGAAATGGCCCTGCCCCCTTGAGGCAGATCACGAAGTAATTAGCTTTGCCTCTCACTTTCTATATTGTACGGATATTTGAAAAGTTGATAGTCCTGTGGTTTACTCTTCCACATAGGCCCTTAAATTATTACCAACATGAAGGGTAAGGTAGAAGGCCAAAAGCACCACATATATGCACACTCTAATCCCATCACAAGGAACCTTACCTGTGAACTGCTCTGTTGTCTGAAAACATTATAACATTAAAAGCAAAAAGAGGGGCACCTGGGTGACTCAGTGGGTTAAAGCCTCTGCCTTTGGCTCAGGTCACAATCCTGAGGTCCTAGGATTGAGCCCCATGTTGGGCTCTCTGCTCAGTGGGGAGCCTGCTTCCCTTCCTCTCTCTCTGCCTGCCTCTCTGCCTACTTGTGATCTCTGTCAAATAAATAAATAAAAAATCATCAAAAAAAAAAAAAAAGGCGAGAAGAATGCCAGCCTACATATGGTTGGTCATTAGAGACATTTTGGATTTACTGATTTGTTTTTTGAGGCTGGGAAATAGCAAGAACATGAAATAACAGGAATTGCTTTGTAGCCTGAAAGCAATCTATTTAGAGAAAAATCATAATAACACATACAGCTCTTGTAACAGGGCAACAGCATCACATATTATTCTACTTGTGAAGACCCACATCAACAAGCATTCGATCCAAAGAACCACCTTCATTAGCACAGACTATCACTAGCTCAGAACACATTCAGATAAGAAACTCAATCTCTGTGCCTCTAAAAACTGCAAACCACCGATGGCAGTTCCCTAATTTCCCTGAGAGTAGAGGTTTCATTTGGCACTTGGGCCTGAGAGAGTCCTCAAAGTGGGCAATTAGCTTGTTGGGTACGCAATGCACTTTCTACCTCTCCATGACCACGACCTCCTTCAGGCTCAAGCAGAACAGAAGAGCTTTCAATATCAATAGTTTTACCATTTGAGACCTTGAAGCAGATTTTCTTAACCCATTCATTTCTAGTATTTCTTGGTAGCTGAGAAAATGTATGATTCTCATTAGTCTCTAAAGAAATTATAGTTTCATGGAACAAACAGAAGGAGATATGCTAAATTAACAAATAGATTTTTTTTTTTAGAGGGAGAAGGGAGGAAAAAGAATGAGAAATACCTGTCACAATTTAACACACTAGACACAGCAATAAATTATAGTTATCTAGCTGGTGGTTATAAGTATCTCAAAATTTTTTTAAATATAAAATATTTACTCTTCTGATTATCACCTCTGACAATTATATAAAAGAGAACCAAGAGAAACAAAACTTACTGGATTGCAAATCCATTTTAAAGACTTTATTTATTTACTTATTTGAGAGACAGCTAGAGCATGGGGAAGGTCAGATGGGGAGAGAAAATCTCAAGCAGACTCCACACTGAGCTTCTTGAAGCCCAACGTGGGGTTCTATCTCAGTACCCTGAGATCACATGAGCTGACATCAAGAGTCAGATGCTTAACTGACAGAGCCAACCAGGTGCCCCGGATCTCAAATCCATTTTAAAAGCACAACACCAACTCTACCTTTTCCCTTTGTGAGAGTCTGAGCTATTAGAAAGGTGATCGTGGAATGGAAGTTAAGAACATGGGCTTTGGACACAGAATGCCTGGTTCAAACACAGACAACCTGAGCACCCAAAAAGTGGCAGCCAGTGGTAATGACTGCAATGACTTCAACAAAAAGTGGAAGATGGGGAAGATGATTTATGGTCAAAGGCCAGTGAAGCCTGTCTGTGGACTGACTTGTGTCACTTTCTTGATAAATACTGAAGAATTAATATACAGAACAAGAGATATTTTACATCTCTATTCCTTCCAAGTGGAATCAAAAAGAAATTTGTTTTGTTTTTTTCCAAAATCTTCCTAAGGCTAGATTGATGTCAATTAAGTATCAGTATATCCCTTATTTAAACCACCACCTACTAGTTAGACCCAATTTAGACAGTTTACCGCCTGAGAGAATCTTAAGAGCTGCTGCTTCTTCATGGAGGCTATAGAGTAGTGACCAGAGAGTTTCAGGCAGATTCCCCTGAGCTTGACAGGCAGATTTAACCTGATAGAGGGCAGAAATTCTAATAGCAGCTCTGTAGGAATCCCTACAACAACGACACTTGTGGTCACAAATTTCAATACCCTGCATGAGGAAGTTTTATAACCATTACTGAACTACATCCAGTTGCCAACTGGGAATATCTAGAGAACTAATAAAGAGAGAACAAAACATTTGGAACTGCAGGGATGAGTGATCACAATCTCTATTGGTTCTGAGCTAGAGTGAAATCATCAATTAATTGAGAACATTACTAATATAACTTTGCAGTAGTTGGCTAACCTAGAAAATCTTTTTCTGATATTGTATCATTTTACCAACATCCCAAACTTGGGCAAACATATCTTTGCAATTTTATTTTCTTTCTATAAATCATGCCACCAAAGTTTAAAAAAAAAAAAAAAAGGACCAACACTTAGGTACTTTATTAGCAATCAAAATGACATAAGAATATGACTTTGCGGGGCACCTGAGTGGCTCAGGGGGTTAAAGCCTCTGCCTTCAGCTCAGGTCATGATCTCAGGGTCCTGGGATCGAGCCCCACATCGGGCTTTCTGCTCAGCGGGGAGCCTGCTCCCCCCCCCCCCCACTTTCTGCCTGCCTCTCTGCCTACTTGTAATTTCTGTCTGTCAAATAAATAAATAAATAAAATCTTAAAAAAAAAAAAAAGAATGTGACTTTGCAAAGATTAAATAGAAATGGTCATCTCTTTATGATTCACATTTATCACACACCAAAAAATGATATGGGAGAAAAGAATCACTAGATAACACAACTATATTTATATAAAATACCCAATAAACGAACAAAGGAAAATAAATTTATAGCATGCATTATATAAATGTCCATATGAGGTATTTGAATACATACTTATACTTATTTGTCTGCTGTATTTCCCTACCCTCCTGTTCACAACAGGACTTCAATCCCCTTACTACCTTCAAAACTTGCTCCACCTGTCCCCGAACTTCACTTTCTTCTTCCGTGTTTTATTTATCAATTACCATTTATCAATTACTACTCATCAGAGAACCCACCCCCTTCTCCCGACTACACTCATACAATATGCCTATTACACCTACTAAACATTATAGAACTAGTATCCTGCTCTCAGTCTCTGAAACTACTAACCTAGCTCAAGCCCAGGTGATGTTTTGCCTGAGCCATGGCAGCATCCACCTTTTATACTCCTAGCCTCCAAGCCAGTCCCTTGAATGTTTATTCTGCATTTAGCCTCCATGATAAGACCTTGTCCCACAGTGCTTGGATACTTCATGGTTCCGGGGCAAATTCAAAGTCCTAATGCTGACACAAAATTTCCCAGGGCCTGGCTTTTGTTTACTTCTAGTGTCATAATGTTTGTCACATAAACCATGTGTTTCTTCCCTAAATATCTTTGCTTCTGTTATTTCTCTCCTCTTGGAACCTCTATTTTTCCCCTCAACCCCGCACTCACTCTTTAAGATTCACCTGGGGTCATGCCTTTCCCTCCAGGCTAGGTTAGGTCATGCTCCTATCCACTCCTATAAAGCCCTAAACATATTGCTAATCATGGCATTCACTACATATGTGTCTTGATAACCTATTTAAATCTCTACTGCCTCCCACACTAAAACTCCTTTAATTTGAACTCCTTTGGAAATGGGTTTTATCTGTTATTTATTTATGTTAGTGTCTCCTGCATCTAGAACATAGTGGATACATGTTTGTTAAGTGAGTGAGTGAAGGCACTTTTCCAGAACCATTAATACTAAAAAGTAAAGTAAACAAGGTGGAGAAAATGCTATTCCGTGGAATTCATGGAATGGTGGGGGGGGTGGGGGGAGGGTGAGACACATCCCCAGGGAACTTCACAATTGGGGGAGTCACATGGTCATAGTAAAGTGCTGATACTGGAAAGCTAAGACTCCATGAGGTGCACCTAGGTGTGAACAAAGGACCTACAGGATAACAAAAGTCTGCATGGTGCATGATCAAGGTGATCCTCACAATACCTCAAAGTTTTAGTAAAGCAGTCAAATCCACCTGTGCTATAGTTTCATGGATTTCTGGTGAAAAACAGCCCAACTCTTGTACAGCTTTGTGTCCATGTTTGAGGACCTGCAGGAGAAAGAGTACATACCAGTGGACACAGAGGTCTGAAGGCAGAGAGAAGCACGAAGATGTAAAGTGTGGTCCTGGCATGGGGAACATAGCAACAGAGAATGAAATCTCCACAGAACAAGGGAGGCCAATCAACAGAAATATGACAAAAGAAAATAAAGTGGAAAGTTGGAGGATACATTCATACCTCCATAGCAATTTCATCTGGAAATAGTTTTTTGGTATGTTATTCATTTGTTAATTATATCATGCCTAAAGAAAAGATTTGACAGTGTTGAGGGAGAATATGAAAACAAAGTTGTTGTTTAAAATGTATCCCACGGGTTCTACATGTGAAAAGTGAGCTACTTAGCAGTCTATATGAAATGAGAACACAAACTTTTACATGGTTTGAAATTATTCAAAAGACATGGAGCTCAGCTTGATACTGAACCCTCAGGTAGAAATGTTCCCTGGGTCCTCATAGAGAAAATATTCTGAGACAATGAACAATAGCTTTACCATAATATTTTGCCAACATGGTGTGACATCAAGAGTAAGAAATTTATTTTGGATGTTTATTCCAAAATAGAATAATCATCTAAAAGCTTCTTCCTCTTGACCACAAATGGACATGGAGACATTCCCTTCCATAAATTGCAAATGACTGTCTATTTCACTTCAGGATTTATATCTCACATCACATATCTCACTTTAGTCTGGAGACACAACTATCAATAAGAGAAGCATTCCTTATTTTAAAAAAAAAAACTTTATTGTTCATATTTTGGTTATTTTCAGACAATAATTAACACTTGGTTAGTATCTCTTTCTGTGGAGGCAGCATATTACACTTCAAATAAGCCTGATCACAAGAACAGATGGTACATATGGGCTTATACAGCATTACAAATTAATGATAATTCAAAGAAGTACCATGTAGCTTCTACCTGAGAAGGAATTTTCCCTTGGCATACTGAAAGGGAATCTGGCAGTGTTTTCTTTGTCCCCAGACGGCTTCTCAATGAAATGTTACCACTTTGCACCCTTTGGGTTCAGTTGTTCAACTGGTTACAATTAGCTAGATTAGTAACTGGTTGAACAACTGTAACCAAAGAGTACAGATTGAAGTGTTGAGGTCTACTAGAGAGAGGTTTGCTAGTGGTGATCAGCAGAGCTCTGTCTGTCCTCTTCAGTGTTTGCATGAATGACTTGAAGCAAGATACATACTTTCAGAAGAAATTCATTAAACATTGTTTCAGTATGTGCTATAGTGACAGGGACTGAAGGTACTGAGAAAACTTCATTTATATGTCCCCAATGCCAAGCTGGGGAGTTAAAGAGACAGATTATATCACACAAAAGAAATTTAATACTTAGCCTCTATCTAGAAAAATTTGGATGAAGAAAAATATTTCAAGGAGAAATGAAAAAGATACCCCCCCACACACAAATTACAATTTACAAATAAACATTCAGTCATTGTGAACACTATGGAACATATCTGAGATTTTGCCTTTATTTAGTCAAACTCACACAGTATTATGTAGGTGACAAGTTAACAAGTTTCATTTAATAACACAAACAAGAAAAAAACAAAAGCTCTGCTTCATTAATCTGAAAGCAGAGGACTCTCATCTCCCCAAGGCCCAGGCTACTCCCTGACTTTAATTTGGATACTTTGCAAAACTCATTCTTCCAAGCACCAAATGTTCATTTATTGTAATTAATGTGCCATACTTAGTGAGATCCTGGGTGTCTACAGTTATTATTCCATTCCCTAATCATCTATACTTTTGCCATGGGACAGACTTCTTCTGCATCAGGGCACACCTAGCTAACTTTGTCATTCAAATATGTAGATTCTTCTTCAATTCTTCAGCATGGGCTGAGAATTTCAAGAGTTCCCAGAAATGTGCATGGAATTGGGTAAAAATCAGAAAGAGCAGAGTTAAGTTCCTATTTGGAGAATCCACTAATCCACTGGATTGCTTTGCTACAACTCACAAACCCAGTGTGCTTAACTGTTGGGTATTTTCTGCTATTCGAAAAACTAATTTTTCCCCATTCTAGTTATGCAACAGCAATGAACATTTACACAAAGACAGCATGGTGTCCGTGAGCAAGGTATTCAGTGAGATCCAGCTCTGGGCTTAAAAGGTATCTTTTAGTTAGGTTTTAGATTAAGTGACAATGTACATATAAAAGGATCAAAATCCAGTTTACATGCAAGATGGAAAAAAATGGAACCATGGAGGTAGATACTTGAAAATATTTTCTTTGTTACATAAATGTCTTTCCATCAGATATACCTTAATTTTCTAAAACTTTGTAGAACTTAATATTCCAACTACAGATATTAGTCAGAGTTGTTTAAAACCAGGCTTCCCTTATTTACAAAGGCAGTTCTTACAAGACAACTATCAAGAATAAACACAAAAAGAAATGGAAACTTTTCCATTTCTAGCAATTTGCCAGAGTAAACTGGTTGTATATTGAACACAGCTGTTTCTGTAAGATATTTTTTTTTCTTTTTTTTTTTTTTGGAATTTAATATTGTTCGTGTGACAGGAGAATAGTAAAGGAAAGATTGTTCTGAGTTTGATAAGGGAGACCAGAAATAATAGCTCCCACAGGTTCTCTCCTGCTTTAGTAGCCAGACTCTTATCCAGAGCCTCCCAGGTAAAATCTCATCATTTGTCATGTTGATTACAAACAAAGGAAACATTTGAGGACTTTTTTTTGCCACCTTCCATTGACTGAGGAAGACCCAGACCCAGTGAGAAGAGTGTTCTGAAGAAAAAGTTGAAGGCAGGAAGGCAAAACTCAAATTTAAATACAAGAAAGAGTCTCTTACTTTCTACACTTCTTACTTTTCAACCACTGAAAGCTGTTTCTCACTGAATTCAAGGCTATAAAAAGGGAACCAAGACAGTTTTCCCAACTATGGTACATGTATCTTCTTGCATGTTGAGTTTTGGTTTAAAAACAATACTGATAAAATTAGATACTATGCACACATAATTTAAATAAAATTAACAAGACTTTTCCTTCGAATTTGCTCTACGCCTATCTAGATTATTAATATGAACAGTTAACATTTTATCCACTGCTTAATTTTGTGCCAGAAACTGTACACAGCAGTATACATACATTATGGTAGTTAATGTTCCCAGCAGTTTGACAGGCCAATCAATGCTTGGCCTGGCAATCCAGGGATCTCTACTTATCTTTTGAGCAATCAGCTCTTCAAAATGGGGAATTGTAGGACAATGTTAAAAAGTCACTGCTAGGAATTATACGGTCTATATTTGACTCTCAGCTACAAGAAGTTGAGCGAGTGGCAAAATGAAGATAACAGTGCTACAAACCTCCTAGTATAATTCTGGACACTAAATCTGATACATGTTTGGTTGATGGATTTCTAGACCTGTACTGGACCTCTGGGACCTTTACAAAGGTGGTTCATGTCTATCAACCTGCAGAAATGAAATACAGACCCTGAAATCCCCAAAGGTACCAGTGCCTTGAAGGCCAGCCAAGCAGGTTCTCAAGTTCTATTTACTTGGCTATGAAGAATGTTCCTCACCCAAGCTAATCCCTTTATAAAAGTTCATTTCTGTTCTTTTTTACTGAAGCTTCTCTTGGAGCCAGGGAAAGGTGTGGCCAGTGAGGATTTCATGGTTGTTTGTGCTCCAGTTGGTTTGAGTGCTTTGGATCAGAAGTGACTGGGTTGGATACAGGGATCAGTGACAATCCTTTCAGCCAGTAGCTTAAGGCTAACTAACTTGGCACAGGCCCACCTTCTTGAGTAAAAATAGGAATCCAAATAATTAAAGGCTAGGGTATCAGAAACAAGGTGATTGAACCAAGGTTTCAGGGAGCTTACCAACTTATTTATGAATGGGGTTTCATGATTCAGGAAGCAGTGAGCTCTAGAATACATCATATGCTTAGAAGACATAATTCACATTTATTCATAGATATTTTCGGTAAGGTACAGCTAGGGATGGTGGTAGGCAGAGCACAAAACTGTACTATATAGAGATATAGGTCCTTGTTCCAGCTCTTTCTCCTTAATACACACATACATTTATTTGATAAATTAATGGCTCTAGATAAATATTACAGAGTAGATTTCTCAAAACCTAAAGAAGACAGTAAGGATAACAGTGATTCTCAATAATTTATGATTATTGATAACAAAAGACAAATTGGATCAGTCATAATGAGAAACTTCAAATGATAACAGTAATATAAACATGGTACCCAGTAAAGCTTTATAGCAGAACATTGGCAAGATAGCAGAAACTAACTGCATGAAGCAGGCACGTCAGCTTTGTTAGAAAATACTTTCTACTTCTTGATAAAACAGTTTTGTTATGATCAGTAACATATTTTTAGAGCCTGTACAACTCCTTTGCTACATATGAGGGTAAGACATAGCCAGAGACTACAAAAGAACTGTCTTCAGTTACAAACAACATAACTCATGTTTAAGGAGAGCAAATGGTAAAACAATGGGTTGATTGTACACCTCTTCTGGAAACGAATCCTTTAGTTCGAAAACCGTTTGTTGAGTTACTGTTCATCTAGGTACTGGGGAGAATTGGAGATGACATGATACAGACCCTGCCTTTAAGAAACTCCCAATTTTGTGGGAACTCATTCACAAGTTGGTCACTTCCAGATGTTGGTCTTATTGTAGGGCTCAGCAAACTCTGGCCCTCAGGCCAAATCAAGCCTATAGCCTGTTTCTGATATAAGATTTTATTGGAACACAGCCACACTCATTAGTTTACACATTGCCATGGGCTGCTTTCATGCTATGGTGATATAAATTGGTTGTGGCAGAATCCTTATGGCCCCCAAAGCCACCTAAAATGTTTACTAATTTGGCCCTTTATTTAAAAAAAAAAAAAAAGGTGGCGGGACGCCTGGGTGGCTCAGTTGGTTAAGCAGCTGCCTTCGGCTCAGGTCATGATCCCAGCGTCCTGGGATCGAGTCCCACATCGGGCTCCTTGCTTGGCAGGGAGCCTGCTTCTCCCTCTGCCTCTGCCTGCCTCTCTCTCTCTCTCTCTCTAACTAATAAATAAATAAAATCTTAAAAAAAATAAATAAATAAGGGTGGGTGCTTGGGTGGCTCAGTGGGTTAAGCCTCTGCCTTCAGCTCAGATCATGATCTCAGGGTCCTGGGATGGAGCCCTCATTGGGCTCTCTGCTCAGCGGGAAGCCTGCTTCCTCCTCTCTCTCTGCCTGCCTCTCTGCATACTTGTGATCTCTGTCTGCCAAATAAAAAAATAAAATCTTTAAAAAAATAAAAATAAAAATAAATTTTAAAAAAAAGCTTGCCAACCTATGGTCTCACGAATAACAGAAGTTATCAGTTTAAATTAGACCTAATATGATAAAAAATGGAGTAATGACATGATTATGACCAATCTGTGACTATAGTGAAAAATACACTAGGTTGGACAAGATTTTATAACAAACATGGAGTATTTTATAAATGATAAAATATAATTTATTAATTACAAAATATATTCTCATGATAAATATTTGAAGAAAAGAGTTGCTTTATATATGCTGCTATAGGAAGATATTCAGAAGAATTTATATGTAAAAAACCCCCCAAAGTACATATAGTATTTACAGCATGTTCTTATTTATGTAAAATAAAAGGAGGTATTTACCTACATGTACATGTTTCTATATTCATTGACTATTTCTTCAAGTTATATACAGTTAGTTAAGTTTTATTTCTAAACAGAGACACCATCCTTGGTACTACAAGAAATTTTTATCATATTATTATACAGCCTGAAATAATGTATCTAAAAGTATTTCACGTGTAGTGGTGTGTGTGTGGTTGTGAAACAGAAAGACAGAGATGGTTTTATTTTTCATTGTAGGGGCATTCTTTGACATCTGAAAAATCTAAATGTGGTCTCCACACTCCAAATACAGCTATTCACAAAAACAGGAACTATCTGAGCTATAACTAAAAGATTTGTTTATTCACATAGTGGACTTTAAAAGTCATTTTCAGGGGCACCTGAGTGGTTTAGTCGCTTAAGCATCAGACTCTTGATTTCAGCTCAGGTCATAACTTCAGGGTTCTGGGATTGAGTCCCACATTGGGCTCCATGCTCAGCGTGAAGCCTGTTTGGGATTCTCTCTCTCTCTCTCTCTCTCTTTGCCCCTCATACTTTCTCTATCTCTCTCTAAAATAAATAAATAAAAATCTTTTTAAAAAGAATTTCATAATGAGTGGTGTTCAAGAAATATGGGTTGAATAAAAAATGTATACCTTTACTGCTGATGAACAGGGATATAGAGATCTAAATGGTGTCCTAACCCTGGGACTCTAATTGGGTCTTGTGTGCTGTCACCTTAAGTGGAATCTGTCACCTAATTCTGACCAGAGAGGCAGCTAATTCTGCCTCAAGAACACAGTCACACCAGGCTGGCATAAATATCCCATGCAAGACACTTATCATAATGTCTAAAGGACAGAGAACTGGGAGTGTATGGAGCTTACGAAAATAGGCTGTATGACAGTTTGAATCTTCTTGATAGCAACAGCTTGCCCATCAATCATAATCCCATTTGAGATTTGCTTTTGGTTATTACATTATTCCTGATAACTTGGCTGTGGAGAGGAGACCTATGCACATTATTCTCTTCTCATTAGTGCAGACTATATTATTCACCAAAAAGAACCTCAGAGCTATAAAGGGTCACACTGGCTACATCAATTCACAATGACTAATTTAAAAATAAGTGAGTAATCTTGATAAAAGAAGTATTACCTAAGGCTCAATTAATGAAGGCTCCAGTTATGTCTACTTAGGACATGAAAGTTCTAAGTATAGTCCCTGACTATAACATTGGCTACTAATAGCACTGGTTCAAAATTCTTGATTTTTCATTGGACTCCTTCTCTCTCTTTTTTTTAATCAAGAATGTCCCCAAATATATATTCATCAACACTAATGCTAGGTCTTGTCTGGTATTGGAAAGCTGTGAATTCAATGGTAGAATCATAGCATTTTAGTTTCCAAAGGTGCTTTAAAGAGCAATATTTTCATCTGCCAACTCTACTCATCATTCCATATGGGAGGAAAAGGAAATCCATGGAAGAAAAGAAACTTCCCTAAAATGGTGAAGCTAGAGACTGAAGCAGGATCAGAACCCTTAACTTCTAACCTTTACACCTGCAGACCGAGGAAGAAAAATTAATATTGAGGAAATAAGTAACTGTGTTTAATACTTCTAGCTAAGCACAAAATTCCTAGGAACTCTTCTCCATAAACAGAAAATCTGAACACTTAAAAAAAAAAAAGGTTCCTCTTTTGCTGAAACACGCGCTTTGAAGTTATTTCACATCAGAAAGCCTAACACTGATTCCTGGGTAGTTTTATGAAAATAGAATTTTTTTTTTTTT
>ML102939.1:0-47812 GCA_003697995.1 Taxidea taxus jeffersonii
AACTGGAGTACATTAGAGCAGTGAAAGGGGCACGAAGTTCCACCTAACCTTTTCTCTGACTTGCTTCAAGGATTTTAGATTGAAATCCCTAGTGCTCTGTATTAGAACATTTCCTTGACCTTTGTAGGCAAACAGCTAAGACTAAGCTGACCTCGCACAGTGGAAGAGGGGAAGTGAGCTCCAAGCCGGAGAAGGCAGAGCAACCTTGACCAACAGTCAGATCCCTTGTTAGACAAGAGTGATGTGTGCAGTAAAGTGAATTTTTTGTTTATGTTTCCTGAAGTGCACCATGTTTCTTTCCTCTTTGTGGGTCTATAGGTACACTGTTGAGTCCAGTAGAACTCCAAAGGGGCTACTGATGACATGCAAAAATATCGTGTAGTTGGTTGACAAAGGCACTTGGTAAGGTATTATGAATGGCTCCATAATGTCAATGCTAGGATCTATTAAGGACAAAAAAATTCCTAGAACACACATCTATGGCTCAGGAGCCTTGACAGTGTTTTCACAGCACCTCTAGGGGAAGTGTGTTTGCAGATAATTATTATCAACAATAAGGACCACCAGCTGATTTTCCCTTTTCTCATTTCTCATTGTTCCTCCATGAAACTGGGGTAAACCTCATGGTGTAGTGCAGAGCTCACAGAGATTGCTGGTTCAGCACTGAGGGCAAGCAGTAATGAATGGAGTTTTTCATCTCTGTACACATGAAGTTTGTTTACTATGTGTACAAGCTGTGAGCCAGTGATCTGGGAACTGGGTTGTTAATCTAACTGGTTTTAGCATTTTTTTTTTAAGATTTTATTTATTTATTAGAGAGAGAGAGAGTGAGCGAGCACAGGCAGGCAGAGAGGCAGGCAGAGGCAGAGGGAGAAGCAGGCTCCCCGCCAAGCAAGGAGCCCGATGTGGGACTCGATCCCAGGACGCTGGGATCATGACCTGAGCCGAAGGCAGCCGCTTAACCAACTGAGCCACCCAGGCGTCCCTGGTTTTAGCATTTTTAATCATGTATTTTAATAAGGAGGTAACAGAGGGTAAGGGCCTCTTTGGCCTCTGGTGCCAGCAACAGTTGGTTTGGGGTTCAGGACTTAATGCATTTAACCTCACCATACCTAATTTTCTAATCTATAAAATAGGGTTAATTATAGGTAGTTTGCAGGGTTGTATTGGTGATTAAGTAAGATAATGCATTTCAGGTTTCTACTGTAAATGGGACCCTCATAATTACTTTTCCTTATTTCTAAAAAGCAAAGTAAAATTGAGGATTGGGAATTTTACCTACCATCTTTAATTTAGAATGTGGTATTTCTCCAGTATGGTTAGAAGGATATTATTCTTTTAGAAGGTCATTGACCTTCAGAAAAAAAAAAAAATCAGTCAGTTAAAGGTTACATGGAAATAAAAAGCAATGTCATTTAATTGTTCGTTTTGTTTTATTTTAGGAAGAGATTTGAAATGTAAACTCACTTGATTTGGAATTGATCAGAGCATGTAAAATTTTCTTCAGAAAATAAAAGAAATATTTTAAAACTATACCTAAATCTGACATAAAGTTTAGGAAGGCTGTCTTTCTAGAGCAAATTAAGGGGAAATAGAGGAAGACAGTCAACAGAGGAGGGGGAAAAGTGGTAGGGCAGGTATCTAAGAAGGGTAAATCCATGCTTACACTTAAAGGTGGAAAGGGGGAGGTGAAGGGAGAACCCAGGAAAAGGAAGAGAAAGAAGGGTCCAGAAAGGTGAAAGGAGATGGGCTGGAAAAGTTCTGAAGCCTTAATTAACTGATCTTGTCACACACAGCTGTTCATTTGAGTAGTGGGCCTCCGAGTATTATTCCTTTTATCACTGCCTTTTGAAATGCTAATTAGATAATTGACCATTGTTCCCAGGTCCTTTGGTTACTTTTTATTCTTAAACTTTTAGAGACTAGCCCTTGAATGGGATACTCGGAACCGCACACCAGATGGGAAATTATTCTCTGCCTTAGAGTTGCCAAATGCCCACCACCATACTGCTGGAGTCTGCGAAATCCAGCTGAGAGCCAGATCTAGCCTAAGGGGTGGTTAACACACTTCCTGTGAAAGTCCTTCCTCAATAGGTTCTTATTCTGTAATGGTGAAGGGGGCTGCCTTTTTAGTTTACACAGATTTATCAGATTTACCCTGATCGATAACAAGGCTTCCTGACCATGAAAAGCTCATTTGAAGACTACTTACAAATGATCAGTAGGACATTTTCAATTTCCTATGAAAGACAAGTGCAAGGGTTCATGGTTGCCCTTCTACTTCTGCCCTCTTTGACTCGTAGTTGTTTCTGTTTTTTACAAAAATTGAATGAGACAGTGTGCATGAAAGCTCTTTGAAGACTGTTACACTCAGCACAAGTGTAAGATTGATTTTATTATCACTCCAGCTAATTATTATTATTATTTTTTAAAGATTTTTATTTATTTATTTGACAGAGAGAGAGAGGTCACAAGTAGGCAGAGAGGCAGGCAGAGAGAGAGGGGGAAGCAGGCTCCCTGTTGAGCAGAGAGCCCGATGTGGGGCTCGATCCCAGGACCCTGGGATCATGACCTGAGCCGAAGGCAGAGGAACCCACTGAGCCACCCAGGCGCCCCTGATTATTATTATTTTAAAAATATTTTATTTATTTATTTGACAGAGAGAGAGATCACAAGTAGGCCGAGAGGCAGGCAGAGAGAGAGGAGGAAGCAGGCTCCCTGTTGAGCAGAGAGCCGATCCCGGGACCCTGAGATCATGACCTGAGCCGATGGCAGAGGCTTTAACCCAGAGCCACCCAGGCGCCCCACTCCAGCTAATTATTGATAAGTATCAAGTGAAAGTAATATATCTGTGACTCTTGCAGGAAAACACTCTTGACCAACAGGACATTATCTAGTAGAAGAGAGGCCAGTTCTATATATTTTACAGAGGATGAAGCATTGTTTTTAGAAATATGCTCAATCTCATATCACAGAACTTCACTGTGGTCTTTTGCTCTGTAGAGGCAATAAAATAGCATGTCTATTATTTCCTATATGATCGTTAAAAATGATTAAACTGGATGTTATAAAATTTATTTAACTGATGTCTTTTAAATTTCTTATGAATATTTAAGTGTAAAATTTCAGAAGCCTTATGAGAATAACTGACTTAGTTGTGGTCCTTTAACAGTTGGAATATTGATAGTATTTGCCATTTTAAATTCAGGTGAAGTGAAATTTTATTAATCTGGCAAGAATATCACAGAAAAATTCTTTCCCCTCAGGCCATTTTTCAAAAATACAAATGGTTTTTAAAGGAGAAATGTGTACATTGTGGAATATTTTACAAATAATGAAAAATAAAAAGGCAAAAATAAAATTCTCTTTTAATAGTTAACCCTTATAATAGTGGATTGTGTTATCTGGTAGTCTTTAATCACACACACACACATTAATGTAATTTTAGAATACTTAGCTTTTGTTTATGGTTATATAGTCTTTTTATTTTTAATTTTTATATTTGCACTTTTAAAATTAATTTCTATCAGAGACATGTGTTTTTTTCGTGGGTTTATTTAACTAGTGTAGTTTTCCTGTTTTTTTAATTTACTAACATATTTTTGACTTCATTATTCTTTGGGTTTTCTGGGACCTATTTTCTAGAAGTCATTTTCCTTGAGTTGGTTTTTTAGTTAAATTATTTCATTACTGTATTTTCCATGTTATGAATTTGTGCCAGACTATAAATTTGGCTGCATCCAATAAGTTTTGTTGATAGGAAATATTCTGCTGATATCTTGTATTCTCACTGTTAATAGTTTCCCAATAGTTCCTATTAGTAGCTTTTCTTTTAAAACACCAGCAGATTTGGAATGCCACTCATATTTCCAGTAGATTATATCATCTTTGGCCTCTAAAATGTTCCTAACTGATTTCTAGGTTTATTGCAGTCTGGTCAGTAAAGAAACAGTATCATTTCTTCTTAAAACTTATTACATTCTTACTGTGTCTTAATAAATGATGATGTGGGGAAATCTTTAATGGATATTTTAAAAGGAGGGTTATTCTCTATAATGTGCATTTTAATTTGCTTTATAATTTTTTGTATTCAACTGGATCTTTTGTAGACCTAGACAGATGTGTTAAATTCTTACCCCCAAAATGATATTTCTGCCCTTTTTCATGCCTACATGTTCATGACAGACTACATTTCCGAAATCTCTGATCTTCAGTACTGTGTCTTTAGTTATTATCTTTTTGTTCCTTTGCTTTCTGTTCTCAGAGAACTATTCAAGTTTATCATCTTCGTGCTGACATTTTTTCTACAATTTTATGCAGATTTTAATTTTGTCAACACAGTTTTACTTTTCTGATGGTGTTTTATTCATCTATTTTATGCCTCTTCTCACATGCTTTGCCTTGGCATCTCTTTGGTCGACATGCTCTATTTTGTGTAACCGTCAAAGGTAACGCTTTCTAAAATATACTTTTATTTCTGTAGGTGAAAATAGTTTTCAAAGTTTGGTTTCTTTTGGAATCGGAAGAGTATGTCCACCTACATTTTAATTGGCAGATTGTTCTCTCCTCTTAGCACTTTTTAAGATCAGTTGAACTTTGGTAATTTCCAAACCCACTCTTTATTGGGATGCCAGAGCCAACCACATTTACTCTTTTCCAGCTAGCGCCCCTGTTAGCTTCTGCCAGTAGGAGGCACTAGAGAGAGACCGGAACCCTGGTAGAGCAAGAAGGAACTTCACTCTTCCTGCTCCCCTCATCACCCTGGCAACATCAGCTGTTTCCATTTTCTTGTTTTTTTCCCCTGCATTTCTGAAATCAGCCTGCTGGTACTTCCTCCTCATTGCCTCTTCCCTGGCTTCTAGGCTCTACAAACCCACCCTCTTCCCTTTGTTTCCCTAGTTCTGGGCATGGTAGCCAGTTGACAGCTCTTGGGTGACTGTTAGGTCTACACCAGAGAACTGTAGATATGTTGCTCAAGCCACTCATCCAGCCATACTGGTTCAGGAGGGCGGCAGTCTTCCATTAGTCAGCCTTCTAGAAACTTCCTTTAAAACTTAAGACTTCAGAAAGAGGATGATAATATACTAATGTTTCAGATCTTTAAAAAAAAAGAACCTATCGAGATGTTTATTGCCAAAATCCTTGACTGTATCTTATAAATACCGTGTATGTCATACTTTATCAAGGGTGAAAGCGTGGTTAAAATAACCTGTATTGGGACGCCTGGGTGGCTCAGTTGGTTGAGCGGCTGCCTTCGGCTCAGGTCATGATCCCAGCGTCCTGGGATCGAGTCCCACATCGGGTTCCTTGCTCAGCAGTGAGCCTGCTTCTCCCTCTGCCTCTGCCTGCCTCTCTGTCTGCCTGTGCTTGCTCTCACTCTCACTCTCTCTCTCTCTGACAAATAAATAAATAAAGTATTAAAAAAAAAATAACCTGTATCTTTTAGGGCGGGGGTGGATGGCTTAGCAAACAGCACATGGCCCTCATTAGCCAACTCTCAGCGGGGGAGCTAGAGAAATAAAGTAGAGATGAGAGTAAGCCTGCAGTTCTGGTGTGGTTTTCTTGGAGGATAGAGTAGGGAGGATACATGTGGGAGAAAGGAGGTATTATGTTATAAAATTTGACTTAATGTGCAGTTTGCTTTTGGTGTTGCAAGGCAGTAAAGAGGCTTATTGACGGCGATATTTGAGGTCATTGCAGTGCATGAAATGTAAATCAAAGTGTTATTCCTCACTAGACTCTGAGAGATAACATTTACATAACATGCTTTTAAGGTAATGAGTTAAGTTCATTATTTCTTTATTACTGTAACTGTTTCAAGAAAGTTATTTCCATACTAAAAATACTTCCTCTCCTGCTTGAATCTGATTTGTCCTAATTTTTGCATGACGTTATAATCTATTGTTAGGAAATGATAATTCCATTTATTTTTGTTTCAAGAGGAAAATTGTTAACCAGTTCTTTCAATCTCTCCAAATAAACTTGCTTCCAGAATTCCTAGTAAGTAGCAACGCTGATTGATTGATAACGTTTCCCTGACCCTCTCTGCCTTGTCACTATGACATAGTGCAGAAACCAAATAAGACATTTGAGCAAAGGAAAAGATCCCACGGCCTAGATATTTCACAACTAGATAATGAGACTGAATTATGAAGAATAGACTGAATGAAGAAATATCACAAATCCATAGTGGCTTAAAGAACACAGTGATTTCAGAGTGAAATCTTTTTACATAAATTTTATGGTTAACTAGTAATAGGATAAAACTCTGGAGCAATCTAAGAAAATTATGTTATGATTCGAACCTAATGAATGGCGGCCTTTCCTTTGCTATTCTCTTTTAACCTACCTCTTGCTTTTTTTTTTTGTATGATCAGATTTTCTTTAACCAGTTCTTTGCTTGTAACTAGAATGATGTGTTCCTGCACAAAAATGGCATCTTCATTTATAAATTCACAGAATATGATCTTCAGGGAAAAAAATGTAGTTCAGCTTTGCATGGTTTACATAATGTGATAGTCTCATATTTACTATGTGGTTAACAAGAAATAACTGTTACCAACAAAAATCAGGGAATTTAAAAACAAGGAACATTTTGCTTGGGAGCCTATGTATATCTCTATATAAATACATATAGACATCTATAAACATCATCGATCCTACTCATATGCCCATGCCATATATATGTGGATGTGGGATGATGCTTGTTTTTATATATACAAGTCTATATTTATATAGCTGAAGAAGTGAAACATATTGCTTTTTATTTAAGTGACTCAGTGCGTTTATAGACAAGCTTCACTTTACAGCTCTTCATCAAGGCTGGGATGATTAGATATTACTAATGATTTGGTCTTCTGATAGTCAAAGTTAGATGGGTAAGTCGATTCCTAGAGGCATTCCGGTGATACTAGTCCCTTTAAATTGGGTAAAGAATCTCTAGGAAAATTATTATTCTTTGACAGAAATTAAAGTTTGCTTTAGGTAACTTGATATATTTGAATTATTCATTTATTACATTGCTTCCCATTGTTACCAGTGTGCTTGTAATTGGGGGGAGGGCCTTTAGGGGATGGGAAGGTGGAGGGATTAAGAGATTCTCGAGAGCACTGAACTGTCAGTCCCCTGGTGAAGTGTAGAGGGAGGAAGTGAGGCCTGAAATTTCTTTCTTTTCACAATTATCTAGTAATCACAGTTCATACTTTGTATTTTCTGTAGAGTATTTTTAACAGTTTGCCTTTGTAGTTGGGAAATGACACTTACCTGGATTTTCTCAGGTTCTTTATTTATGGCATCAGTGGGGACTGCTGCTAATTAGCTATAGAGGAGACAATGAGGATACACGTGTACTAAGCTGGAAAATTCCAAGAAGAATGCAAAGGCCCTAGCATGTCTCATTGCAGCAGACATGTGAACGGTATCTACAGTAGCACCATTCTGCCTATGAATTTATAAAGGTGGGATTTTTTTTTTTTTTAGGTTCTGAACTAAAAAGTATTCTCACATTTCTCAAATTTGCTTAAGTACCTCAGAGTTTCGAATCCCATGTGTTTTAAAGCTGTGGTAATTGAGACAGTCGGAGTAGTAGTTTCTCAGCATGGAACCCATCTTAACTTTTTCAAGATGGAAGATCTTGTTGGGAATCTTTGAGGTTGTTGATAATGTTGTGACTGTAGTTTACTTTCACACCCATCCCCCTTGTGTGAAACTGTTGGAGTTCTGACTAGTGCCACTCTAATCGTATGATGTGCTGAGTTTGGGTTGAATGCTTGAAATGGCATATTTGGATATGTGTAAATGGGTAATAATACAGGGAACTAAATCTTCATTTTCAAGAACCTGTGGTGACATTTCTCTTTATTAAAATGTTGGATAATAGTCAGAAAATGCAGAACAAACAAGCTGAGGACCCTGACACTTTATTCCCTCAAATTTGATAAACTTTAAAAACAAGATTTATTGCAGGGACGCCTGGGTGGCTCAGTTGGTTAAGCAGCTGCCTTCGGCTCAGGTCATGATCCCAGCGTCCTGGGATCGAGTCCCACATCGGGCTCCTTGCTCGGCAGGGAGCCTGCTTCTCCCTCTGCCTGCCTCTCTGTCTGCCTGTGCTCACTCTCTCTCTCTCTCACTAATAAATAAATAAAATCTTAAAAAAAACAAACAAAAAAAACCCACAAGATTTATTGCAACAAGTCCTTAATGACTATTAAACACTTTTTGTGTTACCAAATCAAACTTTGATTTTTGTCAGATGACCTACATCATGTTCACAATTTCCCTGTACTAATGCCCATCCTCACCCTTGCCAGCTTTGTGTCTTTCCATCTGCCTCTCTAGCTCACTCCCCATCCGACTCTTTGCTCCAAGAGGCTAACCTTTAACAACTGCGCAATCTGACTCTTTCTCTCAGTCTTCTGGTTGGATGTAGCTAAAGGGAAGCCTTATCTTCCTCTTCACTTTGATTAGAAAACTTTTTTTTTAATGACAGTATATTGTTTTAGGCATAGATGGGATTAAACTAAAATTTACTGAGCATATTCTGTGAATAGTTTCCATGCTTTCAGCCATGTCATGTTACAAAAAAAATTTAAGCAGACTTCACTGGCTTCATTTAAAAGTCAGGAATACTGGGGCGCATGGGTGGCTCGGTTGGTCAAGTGGTCCTCTTCTTCTTGATTTTAGCTCAGGTCCTTGTGGGATCGAAACCAGAGCCTGGCTCCACACACACTCCCCCCACCACACACACACACATACACCCCATACACACACTGCACGACAATTCTATGGAAACTTCTTTTAAGGCCAACTTGACTCTTTAAATCACCATGCCTAATTTGCTAGTATCATCTATTATCTTTAACCTCCTACTTCTGGGAAGAGAAACTTATGTGCCCCATGAGTCTTTTTCCCTTTTTCTCCTAAATCACCAAACTCTCCTTTTCTCCTGGCATGCACACCAACTTTTGAGATGAACTTCCACCTTCATTTTGTTCTTTCCTTTACACAAACAAGTGTTTTCACATCACATTCTTTATGTACTCTACTACAACCTGGCTTTTTTCCACCACACTTCCCAAAAATTCCACAATAAGGTTGCCAGTGACATGTCAAATTGATATGCTTTGGCTTTTCTACTGCTCGACATCTTTAAAGCCTGTGCTCCGGATCACATAACTTTTTCCCTAACTCCTACTGCCTTTCAAGACTCACTTACGGTCCACCACTTCTGGGGAGCATTTCTTAACACTGAGACTAATTTGGCTGCCCGTCCAATTTATCCTCTTATTTTCAGGGGTGTATGCCATCGTAATAGTTATCACACCTGCTGAAGTGCTTCGTCTTGCTGATTGAACTATAGTTTATTTGAGGGCCAGAATCATGTCTTTGCATGGGTTCTATATTCTGAGTTTTCTTCCTACCTGGGACTATCTCACTTTTTCTCTCCCATCTACTTGCCTGCCTTTACTGGGTCCTTTAATTGTTGTTTGTTGAGCTCCTATTATTTACTTATACCATTACTTATGCCTGTTATTTATGCCATTTTTTATGCTAAGTGATGGTGATACAGGGTTAATAAACAGGAGGTAACTGCTTTTTATGGGGTTTGTAGTCTGCCTCTAAATTTAAGCACATTTTTAATCTTGTTTGGCTTGTTTTCATTCTTAGAAACATAACATTTGGGGTGCCTGGGTGGGTCAGTGGGTTAAGCCTCTACCTTCGGCTCAGGTCATGATCTCAGGGTCCTGGGATCAAGCCCTGCATGGGGCTCTCTGCTCAGTGGGGAGCCTGTTTCTCTCTCTGCCTGCCTCTCTGCCTACTTGTGATATCTGTCAAATAAATAAATAAAATCTTAAAAAAAAAAGAAACAACATTTATAGGAATATATAGGGCAGGATGGATCAAGTGAGCACATTTATTAATTGATTAACATTGTGCCTGGCACATAATAATATTCAATTAGCATTATATGTTAATGTTAAGAAATCTTATATTATGTATGCGTTATGCATATATCAGATAATAAATTGAATTATATCAATACATACAAATTATGCTATCCTATAAATGTTACAAATAAATTGTAAATAATACATCAGTTGCTTTGCACGTCAGTATATTTTCACATGTATCCCTTTTACAAAATCGTGTTTTTTTTTCTTTTTGTTCATTTGCTGCATTTTACTTACAAAAAGCTTCTGTCTATTAAAAATTCAGTGCTAAGGCTGTCTGGTGCCATGGAATAGGCTTTTATCATAATGAACCTGTTAAGAACCAGTTTTAGAGGGAGGTAGTAGCCACCGTGTGTTTCCTTAAAAGTTTTCTGTTTAGTGACTTACTTGGATGAATTGCCGTCACTTTCTCGGCTTCACTGGGTCAATTTTCAGGTTTTCTGGTTGGTGGTGGGTACTGATTGGCATTGTACTGTGTGTGATTGTCTTGTGTGTGCACGTACACATATTTCCAAACACATGCACAGTGACCAGAGATAGATGTACCATGATATTCCTGTTGTTATGTCGTCACCACGGGATGCCACCAAAAGAGTGAGGGAGAACATCAGTATTCATTAATTTGGTACAATCAGAGAACATTGACAAAGGGGCAAAGAAAGAAATCTGAGGAGAGCTGGAGGATAGCAGAGAAATCTGGTGTTTGCAGAATGATCTTTGATCTTTCAGAGGAGGAATACGTATCAACAGTTTATCTATGCGAGAGAATTTGCATGCAAAGCAAATCAAGAACATAGATCTTACTTATCTTTGTAGATTATAGCTTGGTCTTGGATAAAGGAAAAGCCAGGCATCTATAAAAGGGGATTTACATGTTTATGGTAACTCAATTAGCATTAACAGGGGCTACCGAGGATGCTGGCTATCTAGCCTCAAACTTACACGCATGCATATTTTCTAAGACAATAAAAAGATTTTCAAAAATGTTACATAAAGAGGAATTATCAAACATGTGGCTCTGTTTTAAAATTTAAAAAATGTTATGTTCTGAAATATTACTTCTGGAATAAGTAGTTTTTTTTTTAATAGAAGGAGACAAAATTATATCTTACAGCCATTAAAGCTTATTGCATTTTTTCCAAATATATAGTCGAAAGTCATGCAAATGTTCTTTAACAAACTGAAGGATGCATTTGTAGTCTGAATGGTAGCTTTGAGAATAGTTAGATATTTATGGAAAAATTTTAAGAAGCAATGTGAATTTAAAATGATTCAAAAATAGATATTGGTTAGGAAAACTAGACTCTTTCACTATTTGGTGATGTATATTCTGACTCATTCACAGAGACATTGTGGTACCTAAAGTGTTGCAAAATTGGACATTTATATGGAGATGGGCTATTGGTTAAAAAAAAAAAAAACCAGTCTGAGGGCTGGGAAGGATAAGGAATGAGTACAGTTTCTAAAAAATGAGCTCTTTGTCTTATATCCTTCATCATGCCTAGATCTCAGAGAGGTTTTGTCCAGTGAGAATAAAGAGCCCATGGGAATTACCCAGGAATCACCCTCCAGTAAAAGGGATAGTTTTACTTCAGTGAGCAAGGGTGGGACCAGAAGTCTGCAATAGTCAATGATGCTTTTTTCTCCTCCTCATGCCAGGTGAACATTTGCATATATTTAGAATGCTGACTCATTGAGGGAATCACAGCCTAGCTGAAATCCATAAGGTGATGCCTCTTTATCCTGTGTTAGGGGATTTTATCTAACACGAGGGCAGCAGTTAGATTCCAGGGGTCTGTTACCAGTTTACCCACTGGCCTGACGCTCAAGGCCAGTTGTCTTTCCCCACTATAATCTTGCTCATTATACTCACTCCCGCCCTCAAGCACTTATCTGCCTGTTGAAATCTTACTAGTTATTCAAAGTGATGCCAATGCCTCCTCTAGATATGATCTTTCTCATCTGTGAACTTTTATAGTGTTTTTTGGTCTGTTATGACACTTATTACATTTCCTTTTAATTATTCTTTTAACTTTTTATTTGAAAAAAATTTCAGTGCCTATAAAATAAAGATTAGTAGAATGAACTCCCATGTATTCCTCAAATAGCTTCCACAATTATCAACATTCTGCTGTTTTTTAATCACCTATATATCCCATTTCCCACCCCACTTGATTTTAATTAATTTTGAATAACAGATTATGAGATCCTTAAAGTCAGGGACCAAATATACATATGTATATATACAGTACACACTATAGCATGTAGTTTATATTAATATACATAGTATGTAGTATGTCATGTATACTAATATATATACTAGAGTATGTAGTGTATACTAATGTAATGTATACATTATTCTGGGTGTAATTATAATTTTGTTCTGGGTCATAAATATATCCTCATTGTGGAGATATGCAAAGTTAATATTTTGAAGACTGTGTACATTCTAGTCTTTGTCTTAAAAAACTTAATATGAAATTTCTATGTTGCTTTTTAACTGAACATTTTACTAAGAGCATTTTTTGGTACCCTTGAGTATTTTTTTTTTTAAAGATTTTATTTATTTATTTGACAGAGATCACAAGTAGGCAGAGAGGCAGGCAGAGAGAGACGGGGAAGCAGGCTTCCTGCGGAGCAGAGAGCCCAATGCAGGGCTCGATCCCAGGACCCTGAGATCATGACCTGAGCTGAAGGCAGAGGCTTTAACCCACTGAGCCATCCAGGCGCCCCTCCTTGAGTGTTTTTGAAAGCATTATCTTTTAAAGGCAGCATAATATTCCATCTTTCATAATTTATTTAAACAGTTTCTTCCTGTCAACCATTGTCTTGAACATACTTGTACATAAATACTTGTTCTTATTTGCAGAGGTATTGTTAGGATAGTTTCCTAGGGAATTGTTAGGTGAAAGGCTCTTCATGTAGCTTGCCAAACTGTTCTCCAGAAAGCCTGTGCCAATTTGCATTATTTTTATCTTATTAACTTGGTAGTTGAAAAATGGTGTCTGATTGTGTTCTTTTTAAAAAATTGGCATTTTCTGGATTATTAATGATATGGGGCATGTTTCATGTTCAGAATTCTTATTTTATGAGCTAAATAAGGTGTTACCTAAAATTGCGGTAAATGGTACATGCCATTTAGCTTAGCTCCAAATTTAGTGCTTTGCAGCAATGATCAATTATTTTTAGTATTTCACAAATCAGCTTTTGCTGTCTTTGGAACCAGAATGTCTCTCTAAGTGCAAATTATGTTAGTTGAGAGTTGGTCTTATTTTATTTTTTGAATATTATTTTTCAAAACTGTCACTGTAATTTTTCTCTTTACATCATATAACTTTATTGAGAAATGTAATTTTGTCTGGAATTATTTAGTTTAGGCAAAAATTCTTTGTCCAAGAAATATGCTCTCTGGTCTCACTAAAATTGTAGGTTTTTAAAAAAAAATCATTTATTTACATAAAAGTTTTAAATCAGTCATTGTATTCTACTGAATTTAGAGTACATATAAACTTATTCTGGAATGAGTTTAGAGCTCTGTTTTTAAAGCGCTTTGTGCAAAATAAAATAAATAAAATAAAAGTTGCCATTTTCAAAAGTGAGTTTTTGCATGCTAAGATTGTTCTTTTGCTATATGAAATTTCCAAACCCCAGCACAGGAACTGAATGAAAACATTTACATTAATAAACTATTGTAGGTAAATATCTTGAGTTTCAGAAAAGAAGCAGAGAAGGCTATTGGGGTTGTTTTATTACCTTGCTCTAGGTTGTAAATCCAAAAGTAAAACTATCCTTTTATTAAAATCTCCTGTCCTTAGTTACTTCTAGACAAATCATACCTTGCCTGAACTATGTTCAAATATGTTGCAAACCAATTTATTGTGTTGCATTGAAAAGGAGTATTAAAAGTATATGTGTTATGTGGAGGGGACACTCCACAGATCTACCCAGACATCAACAGGATATTATTACCCCAAAGAAATGACGACAGTTTGCCAGCTTGATGCTTAGAGGAAGGAAATTTACAAACATCTCCAAGAGAGGCATGTTGAACGGTTGAAGGAAATGAGGCACGTCCTGCTTTTATTGTGCTTATTGGAGTGGGATTCCCAGAAGACTGAACAAGGCTGTCCTGAGACCTCTGTTTGGCAAAGATCTTGTTGACTCATATTTTATTTTTGTTTCGGTAAAGGTCTGCTATTGTTCCCATTTCTAATGTAGCTCATAAACACACAGCTAATATCATTTCCCCTTCTATTGACTGATGTATACAAATAAATGAAATTCTACCATCGTCATTAGCTTGTATTCTGTTTCCATGAAGCAAAGAGTAACAGGGAGGTCTCCTTGCAAGAAAGACCCTTTAAATAGAGAACTTTGAAAGTTCGTGAACTTATATTTTAGAGTTTTAATCACCAGATATGTTGGGGGAATTTATTACTTCCTATTCATATGGTAGAGGAAAGCAGAGGTAAATATTTACCTACCTTATTTTGAAAGCTTAGCTTTGTTGAAAAAGTTTGATCTGTTGACTTCTGAATCCTCTACTTACAAGTTGAACCACTGGACATTTTTAATTGTGATAGTTAGACTTCTAGTTCGAAATGCCTGGTTTTGAAACTCAGACTCATGTCATTCTTTGATGTATTTAAATTTTTCTATCAACTTGTACACCTGCATCTGAGAAAGTAGTGGGAAATATCATAAACATTTCTGCTTTTTAAAACCTAACTTTTTTCGTTGCATCTCTCAAAATGCAGATGAGTGTCATAACTCTTTAGACAGAGAAATACCCCAGTGGAAGTCTTCCTCGGTCTTCTGCAGTGACTCAGTCAGTCTGAGGGACAGACTGAGGGCTATATCTGGAGTTTGGGTTATGAATTTGTACCCTTAGCTTTGAGTCAGAAGATGTGGTTACTCTCAGTCTTATTCATTGAGTGACATTGCATAGACCCTCAGGGGAGACTTGGCTTTTGTTTAGACGAAATTTAAAGGAGAAAAACATGCAACAGAAAAATAGTGTGAGAAAGCAGAAGGCTAGTGTTTGTTACAAATCTGGTTTTGCTTTCATTTCTCTTAGTTATTCCTTAGTTATTGCTTTAGATATATTTCCCAGTCATTTTAATGTATGAAAAATTCCAAAGAAGGGTATCATTTCAACTCCTCAGAGGTATGTTTCAGGGGGGAAAATAGGAACAGATCACTGAAGGAATTTCCCTGGCTGGAGTCCTAACATTTCAAGTTCCTGTAATTTTCACCCTCTTTTCCTTTTATTTTTGGCTCAGACCCCCCCAGTAATGTCTGATTAATGGAATTCCAATGAGAGACAGGTTTGGGTGATATGTAAGGGTCTAAAGGTGCTTCTGAATCAGGATTTTGAGGAGTGATGTTAAGGTAGAGCTAACTCTCTATTGTCCTAGTGCAAAGGGACTGAGGATTTGGGGGTAGTTACTTTGGGTATCACTTTAAGCCATTAGAGATATGCCTCTGATGACCTGGGAGGCCTTTAAACAATTTGTTGGGGGGAGTCATTCCCTCAGCCTTCCACTTTCTAAAAGAACTCAGTTTGGTTTATAATCCTGAGGGCTTCTTTTGCACACCAGGTTGTCAGGGAACATCAAGTATTTTCTGAGTAGTTTTCTACACTTTGAATTAAGGCTATGAAAATAAGAAGTAGTACCAGCATGTGCACTGAGTATGTGTGCATGGGGATGTGTGTATGTACACGTATATATGCTTTTCGTTGCTGACCTGCTGGCTTTTAGGTAACTGTAATTGTAGCAGAGAGTAACCTAGGTAATATCAAGGCTTTGGAGATCTTAGTTCTGAAGTAATACAATTTAAAAAACTGTGCTGTGTCTAACATTGCTTTACAAAATCCACAATAACTTGGGTATAATAAGTTGACAATCCCTTTTAAAAAATTTTTATTTATTTCACAGATAGATATCACAAGTAGGTAGAGAGGCAGGCAGAGGCGGGGCGTGGGGGGGGAGCAGGCTCCCTGCTGAGCAGAGAGCCTGATGGGGCTCGATCCCAGCACCCTGGGATCATGACTGAGCCGAAGGCAGAGGCTTTAACCCACTGAGCTACCCAGGCGCCCCTTGACAGCCCCTTCTTAATGTTCCTTGAATACTTATAGAAGTAAGGCACATATAGACACACTTTAATTCCGATTAATCTAATTTTTGGTGTGAAATATTCAAAGGTCACCTACTGGAACTCAGAAATGGAGTATTTTTCTTGTTTAAAATGCATTAAGATTTAATAGCATGCAGACACTCTTACTGGGATTTTTGAGAGAAGATTTACTCTGAGGTTTACTTCAGATCATCTGTTTTAACAGTTCATCAAAATACAATTCAAGTTTTGTTTGGATTTTTTAAACTCGGCACATAATTTTTAAAAAGTAAGCAAATTTCTTCAATAAGTTGTGAAGATTTTTGTAGCGCCCAGCATGCATGGCAATTTTGTTACTCGTCGATTGTTACTATGTTCTCAGGAATAAAAGGGTATGAGCAGCAACAATATTTACTGTATAGGTTTCTGGTATTTTAAAATGAAACCTCAAGTGTTCAGTGGGAGGGTGAGCTTCAAATCTCAGCCCTACGACTTCTATCTGGAAGCTGAACAACACAATTACTTAATTTCTCTCTAAAACGAGGGTATTACAAGTATCTACTTCATCAGCTGGTGAGAGTAAAGTTAGTTAATACACCGAAAGCGTTTAAAACAGTGTTTAACTCACAGTAACTTCTCAACACATATATTCAAGATCTTATCAGGATCAGTTTTAGAGAGGAAAAATATAATGGGGCAGTTTCTCAGTTATTAGGAATTCTCATTACATTTGAAAATTCAATGAAATACTGACGTTCAGAAATTATTCTCTCCCATGCTGGCAGTAGAATTTGCTGTATCTTTGTGCACGTGTGTATTGTAATGTGTGCATTATTCTAGCTGATGTTTTTCCGTGGGACATTTGGCTTCATCTTATAGAAGGAAAAAGCGTTTTTAGAATCTGGAAGCTACCAGAGGATTCTAATTTTTTTTTTTTTTTAATCCATGTGCTGATTCTACCTGGGAATTGGGAGGTGGTGGCCACAGCTCTTCCTGAGTTTGTTGAAGTTCTACTTATTAGAAAGTAGCTGAATCCTCTCTGCCAAGAGAGGAAGTGCTGTTTTATTACAGAATCACGTGGGTTTAGGATCATTGAACCAGAGAGAAAAACTGCTGCTGTTTGATGTCCATTACAAGTGATCGGTTTTTCTAGATCTGGAACAATGATTTAAAAAAAAAAAAAAAATGACCCAGTCTTTAAGTAAAACAGAGATTTAAGGGTTTAGCCTCAGAATCTCCAGTCTTTAAAACTGGAGTAACAAGCTTTCCAGGTTCTAGCCCACTCTTTCATTTCACGGGTAAAGAAACCTAGGTGTCTCTATGGGGTTTCTGCATTGAACGGCCAGCTCTAGCAATCAGACCAGCTGAATCCAGGCCTGGGATTCCTTCAGTGTGAACTCACTTTGTTTTCTCCCCCCTTCCCGTTCCCACTCACCCTTTTATGAAATAAACCTACTCTCTTATTACCATTGTTGTGGTTAAGCACACAGACTGGCTCCGTACATTCTGGATTTCAGAACTGGTTTCCCATGTCGTAGTGACTTGCTCTAGCAGCTGTCTCTCAGTTTCCTTATCTGTGCTGCAAGGTAATAATTTTATAGAATTACTGTGAGGATTAAATAAGTTATTTCTGGTCAGTTGCTTACAAGAATACTTGGCATATGTGTAATAATATGTGTAATAATAGTTATCATATTAATATTATATAATAATTATTTTATTATTAGTGATAATATATTGTCTTTAGACACTTTAGCTAGTTTTTGAGATTGAACAGACTACAATAGAAAGGTGGCTTTGTAGGGGAGTAGAACTGCAATTGGGGCCATAAATCATTGAACATCTTGCTTCATTTTTGTGTGAGTTATTTGGATTGACTAAATGCTCTGGGTACCGGGCTGGGTTACCATCTGCTGTGTTTTGCCTCCATAGGTCCAGCTTATTCTCCTAAGGAATGGCGAGGTAGAAAAAAATGCCAATAACCTAACTCCAAAATGTATCCTAACTGTCTTGTTCACATTTATAGGACAGTTTTATTGCTGTAGGTAAGACGGATAACTGGGCATTATTCCAACATCTTGGCAGTTTTCCTTTTTCAAGGTACTAATATTAGGATTAGCATGTCGTTTTAAAGCCATTGCCTTTCTGCACCTTATAATTGCTTGTTCTGGAGGGAGGCTCGGAAGATGTGAATTAGGGTTTTTCTGCCAAATATAGGAAGGGAGGTCTATTTTGTTTCAATACTTTGCTTGGTTTTTGAAGTTGGTACCATGGTTCGTTTTATCAATAGAACAAGTCAGAGGGTGTGTAGATAAGCTGTATGTAAATAGGGTAGATGCAGACAGAGGCAGTGAGGACCCATGAGCAAGACTGGTATAGCTCTGTCTGTTGATTTTTGTGTGTGTGTGCTTCTGTTTGTTTTGGCCTTGGTATCAAATGTTCAGCAGTGCACTGATTTGTCTCATCTGTTATGTGTCTTTTTTAAAAAATTATTTTCTAGATTTTCTTTAATGTCATCTATTTTAATAATGAAATAATAAATTTACCCAAATTAAATAGCATCAACAATGTTAATTGCTTCAAAAAATGGGAACTCAAATTGCACGGTGTCAAATCTCTATAGATTAGTCTATTTTATTTTATTCTTACTTAGATATAATTGGCACATAACATTGTACTAGTTTTAGATGTACAGTGTAATGATTTGATGTGTGTATATTGTGAAATGATCACCACAGTCATTTTACTTAACATCCATCACTTTGTGTAGTTATGGGTTTTTTCTTCCTCCATGTGTTGAGAACTTTTAAGATCTACTCTCTTAGCAGCTTTCAGATATACAGGACAATATTGTTAACTGTAGTCACCATGCTGGACATTGTGTCCCCAGGACTTACTTATCTTATAACTTATCTTATAACTGGAAGTTTGTACTTTTTGACTTTATTTTTGATATCAGTACCAATGTTGGAGGGAGTGAGTAGAGTGATTTGGCTCATCTATTATGTTTCTAAATCAAAGCCTAGACGGATTAAGAAGTTTAAGCTGTTTATAAAAAAATCATGTCCTCTAAAGTATAGAAGAATGTAGTGTTTGCACTTACCAGATTGAAATGCTTTGCTATGTTTACTCAAATACTGGTAGCATTTCTACTTTTTCTAAGAGAATCTGGTGCTACCAAAGGTATTAGTAAGTAGCACTTTACATGTAGGAGCATAATTAGTCCTTCTGAATTCATACAATACTTTTCTTCTGATCTTTTCTTACAGAGTTAGAAAAAAGTTTTTACCTCATATTATTGTTCTTCAAGGGAGTGATTAGGATATGGTGAAAAAAACATGCACACTGTAATTAGGCCTGGTCATCAGCTTCAACTTTTGTGATCACTTGTTTATAGAACCTTGGGCAAAATTCAATATAAGTTCTTCCTGAGGCTTAGTTTCCATCTTCATGTAATTGTTATAAAGACTCAAAGAGATAAGCTTGGTTTAGTTCCCATACATGTGCAACAAATGTGAGGTCCCTTTTCTCCCATGTGTACATTTCTTATCTTTTTTACAGACTTCATGAGAGGAGCATTTGTAGATTCAAACATATTTTTGACAATGGCCATGCTACCTAGGGGTTGCTGCACGAGTGTTATGGAATGAACACATGTAGAAGAGCAGAGGGGAGAAAAGTCCATGAAGGGAATTAGATTAGATTTCAAGGAAAAGTTGGCTATGCCATTTCCGGTTCTCTGCTAACAGGTTGCTAAGTCTGCAGGACCTTATTGCTACTATTGCTGAATGAAAACTGAGTTTCCCAGCAATGTGCTAGAATGTAACTAGCATTCTGTAAGTTGACATGAAAATGGTGGTGCCTGAGCTGGTTGTCTTCTGAGTGTTGGTGGAAGTTATGAATCAGGGTTAGGGCCTCATTTTTGGAGAACCACCAGGAGCTCTACCAGAGATCTGGGTACTGTTGCTGGTACTGACAGTTACCCTCTTAAAGCCCAGTTGACTCATTGATGTTCTACGTTAGGCAAGGTCTGTTCTGCCCTCCTGTGAGGTTGTTTTTGAGAACGAATGAATGATATGTGAACATTGAGTTCACAGTGTAGAAAAAGGTTGGTGATGGCGATCATGATGTTGATGATGATGATGATTATGGTACCAAAAGTATAGAAAATTCATACCTTTCTAGCTTGGAATTTCCAGGATTGCAGGGTGATAAAAATTTTCTGTTTTTGATGCTCATTGCATTTTATCCAACTAGGAAATGGGCCTTTAAAATTTGACACAAATAACTAAATTATTTTCCTTTGTTGGTGAAGATGGCTTTAATTTTAGAGGCATATCTGGTTAAGATCACCTCCCATGAGGATTCTCAAAGTCATACTGTGCCTCACTAGTAACTAAAGTGGTTCAAATAAAAGACATTTGGAATGAATAAGGGTAAATCAGAGGTAATTAATATCTATTGGTAAGGAGTTGGCACATACAAAGTGTCAACAGTAGACATTTTTTAGAAATTGAAATGTTACCATGGAATCACTGTAAAGTTGAATATCTGAAGATACCTACTTTCAAGCTGTTAAGATGAAGTTAATATTCATTTTATGTACCGTGCTTGAAGCCTCTCATGCTCTGAAATTTTCCTGTCTATTAAGAAGTAGCTTTAGAAAAAAAAATTAGTTAATGCCTAAACTTGCATGTAAGTTCTTTTCCTTGACTTGTACGTGAGTCATGTCATCTTTGTAAAAAGTATGATGAGATGCCATATACCTACTATTATAATACCATTGGTTAAGGTTCAAAGTCACAGATTTGTGTTTATATTTTCCCTATATTGTCTGACTTTGTAGTCCCTGCTTTTAAGTGGCATCCCAAAATAGCAACAAAAGAATAAACTGTGAGTTGGGTGTATTAGGTCTGTGTGATCTGTTTATTGAGCTGTTTTTTTATCTGGTTACCAAGGAGCTAAACTTCTAACCCAAGATTCCTTTGTTGTGCTATTCCTTTATTGTACTGTCCTTTAAATGGCATGATGAACTTAATAAAATAGTTTCAAGGTGCCAGTGGGGAAAATCTCTAGGGGACACCCAACAGATAAGTTTAAGGACTTTAGATATCCAAATAGAGTAAACTGGAATTAGTTGGTTATTGAATTCAGTGACTTTAGTTTTAAGGACATAAGGTGTTGGAGGAGGATCCTGGTGAAATATCTAACATCTAACTCCTTTTCTCCACAATGAAAAAAATGGGGAAAAAAGTATAGACACAAGGAAACATCATAATTAGTATATCTGTTTTGTTTTTGTTTTTGTTTTTTTTTCTTTTCACTTAGGGGATTTCAAATTCATATGAGAATTGCTGAAGGACACAATTAAGTTACAACGAATATTCTCCTTTCATTGTAAAACCTGTAAAACACTGGTTTTGAGTTGCTACTTATCTATGGCCATTTCTCTTTTTCCACTTCATTGTTAGTGTTTCTATGATTGGAGGGGGAGGTCTACTGGATGGGGTTGCTCACAATCCACAAAGCCTTTTCCTCCTTCTGTTGAAAGAAGGCACAGCTGAAGTCAGTCTTTGCCTTTTCATGATATGGGGAGGCAGTGGAATCAAAGCCGGCAGGATGAAAGCCCCATAGCTTCCTGTTTCCAGCTGTTTTCCTCAGCGAAGATTTTTTTTTTCCCCTCCCAAAGATGATGCTTCCTTTCAAGGGGTTTTTAATCTGCAAACTGTTTCCTCAGTTTATTTCACTACAGTAAATTGTGTTCCCTTCAGGTCATATCTGTCTCTTTTAAAACCCAACCTGTCCTTTTCAGTGGTGTTAGTTGCTACTCAAAAGAACAAATGTGATTTATAAAGTCCCTTTAATGAGGTACAAAGACCAATAAACCTTCACCACTGGAGTTTCATCTTTTTAGTTGCTGTATTTTCACTTATGAAAAATTTTAGATGCCAAAAAGCCATTGAGAACACTATTAATTTGACCATTTAATATTTGTAAACAAAGCAGTTAAGAGTAAAATATGTTGTCATAGCCTTAAGGTTTATTGTGTTCTTTTTTTTTTTTTCCCCTTCTAAATGCAGTATAATGATCTGTGATTTGTTTAATGTAAATGCTTAAAATTAAAATGAAGGCACTGGAAACTGCATAAATGCTAAAATGAATATTAAGAGTGGTTTGATTCATTAAGTAATGATAGGAATTCAAATAGGACTCTTACGGTTTTTACTTCACTTCTAGAATTGACGTTGGTTCTGAATTTACATTTGTAAATTCTACTTCCTTTGAGGATAAAGGAAATGAAAAAAATGAATTCTCTTAATCACTTGCTAAACATAATCCAAATAATATTAACTGGACCTTCTACCCATTTCCTGGATCTTCCTTGCTTCTGCCTTAATAATAATAGCCAGCAAACCTTGACTTGTATTCAACTTATTTAAGTGAGCCACACTGAAATGAATAGCAGTGCGTGGCAAAAATTCCCCATTTCTTTATCTCTCATCTTCCCACCAATACTTACACTTACCTCCCCAAAGTGGGAGGGGACCCACCACAAAAGGCCTCAAATTATTTCCCTGTTCTTTGAGCGAATTCTTGGTGATAGAAGGCAGCCAGGAGCATATGGGGGAGAAGCACCTCATTTCATTTTCACTTTAATGCTAACTCTAACATATGCTTTTGAATTGAAGTAGGGTCCCAAATGCCAATATATGTTAAAAGAATTAAACACTAAAAAAAGTTCCCCCTTATTTACTCCTGTTGCCCACTCCTTTGAGGGTGAGCGGCTGATAGGGCTTAAAATCATGAGCATGCCTATTTTATCTGTACTGTTTAATAGAGAGCTATGAAAAAAAAATGGCAATTAACATATTCAGACAGAAAATCATCCTGGCTGAATGACTCATTAAATAGTCGTATAAACAGGATGTGCTGAAATGAACTGGTACAAAATTTAGTTTCATTGGTCTTTTTGCTCATTATCAGCACTTTAAGAAGCAGACTCGTGGGTGCTTAGAGGACACTTAAATTTCTTTTCTCTTTATTTTTTTCTTAAATACTTCTCCCCTCCTCCACCTCCTGCCATTCCTAATTCTCCGGCAGGCTAGTATCACCCATCTAAAAATGAAACATTGTGTTGGAAATCAACCAAGTTAGGGGTAAGAATTTCCCAGTTTTGTCTAGCACAGTGCTTTTCATCCCAGTTGATAATCACCATGTACTTGAAGTTTTCATTGTTATTATTATTTTTTTTTGTTAATACACACACATTCCAGAACCTCATTTCTTGGGATTCCAATTCAGTATGTCTGGGGTAGGACCTGGGAGTCTATACTTTAATAAAAGGCCCCATGGGATTCAGATAGCCAGCTAGGCCTGTGAGCCGGTCACTGATTTTTGTCCCGTCAGAGTAAAACTCCCTTCTCCTGTACCTGATCTTGGCCACGTGGCCTTCATATCAGTGGGTTGCACTTTTGGTTGTTAGAATCATCGTGGATCTTGGGAAAATAATGATGCTTGACTCCACTCTCAGTTAAATTGGAGAGTTTTAAAACCTGCCCAGTTGATTCTAATGCACAGTCAGGTTTACCAAGTCCTACACAAACAGATGGAGGTAGACTTAGCTGAAAAAGTTCTTTCTAGTTTTCTTCTCAAGGTGCTTGCTTTATCCTGTGCTAAAACTCCTCTCTCTGCACACACACACACACACACACACACACCCCACTTAAACCTTTTGTCTTTATGAAGGCTTTCATCATTTATTGGTACCCTGTTCCTAGGTGGGAATATAATGTTCTGCTCTCACGTTGTGGCAGCGTCCTATTTCTAGGTGAGTACCCCGTCTGTGATGTGCAGATGTGTTGGTATAATGTTAGCACCCTGCGAAGGCTCAGGCCAGAAGGAAAAAGAAGCAGTTTAGCAAAGGAAAGAGGATCCCTCTATCGAGTCCCTGTATTCTCCAAGAAAAATTCCGAATAAACAGATTTCTTCAGCAAGTTGTGGCATTACATTGGAGCCTTTCATTACAATGACTAATACTAGTATTTCTTAGACCTGTTCTGTAAAAAATCTGAGATCATCCATAAATGAAGATTAAATAAGATAAATACCTTCCTCACTTCAAGGGAAAGAGGGAGAATTTCCACAAGAATAATCTTGTATACAGGCATATGAGAATTGTACTTCCCTATTGCCCAAAGGTATTTAACCCTTGCTTGGCTTTGGGGTATTCTCATGTTGCTTATTATCAAGGAGAAACCCAAATCCATCGTCTGTAGGAAAGAGTTCTTTCTTACATTGAACTTTCTCTATGCTGAAGCCCCTTGAAATTATTGAGGAAAGACGTCCTTTAAACACCAGGCAAGCAGATCCTAAGCTGGTGACAGAAGGGGGAGTTTGACTGAGCTCCTGGGGTCTTAGGTCCACAGGCATCTATGACCTTCTGTGAGAAGAAAAGCCAGCAACCTCTCCCCTTGACTAAAGAGGGAGATGCCAGGGGGAGATTCACTAACTCATTGGTTTTTACATCTCTTGTTTCAGTGTTCCTGTGGTAGACCCCTGACTCCTCATGACTGCTCCAGGCTCATAAGTATATGTAAGGGTTCCCAAGGAGATAGAGCCAAAGAGTTTTCCTTAGAGAAGACAGCTGGCTTTGGCCGAGATACTAGCAAGAGTTAGGACTGTTGTCTGGTCTCTACAGTGTAGCAGAGTCCAGACTCCTAGTTGAGTTAGTCATGCTTTAGGGTCTAGGCTTGTAGCCTGTGTAGGGGCAGAGGGCTCAAGATTAGGATCATGCAAGGGGAGCTCAGTGTTTGCAGGACCCTGAGCATGCGTGTCTCCTTCCCTAGTGCACCTAGGGGCTTCATTTGTCTAATCCCAGACCCAGCCCTGGGAGGGAGCAACAGAGATCAGGAGAACCATTGGTAATGTAGGTTTCCAAGGCTTTGACTTCGTTTACTATGATCGATAAAGTGCCTCCTTGCAAAAATATCTTGATAGGCTTCCAGGAAAAGAAACACTTGTGTGTGACTGCCGTGCTGGTGGTGCCCATGGCCACGTGTGTCACCCTGGTGGAGGATAATCGTCCTATTATTTTTTGTCAGTAGGTATAACAAGTGGGTAGTGCTTTGTGCATTCCACTGTGATGAATTAATTTTGTGTTCATTGTAGTAGCACTGATCATAATGAATTAATTTGGTATTCATGTGGATGTCAGAGTTTTTTTTTTCTCTTCCAGTTTCATGTAGCTTTAGTTAATGGATACTTTAGAAGAATAACACATCTGATCCTATTCTCGTGTTGACTTTTCAGAATCTCCCCCTCCCCAGTATTGTGTAGTATTCTGTGTTTAAAAATATTTAACTTAATGTGAAAAATAATTCATAGTTTAATAACATTGTATTGAGTTTTAGCATTTTCTCTGCCTTTACAAAATAAGGGAAATAAGTAAATAGTTATGGCACGTTGAATGATAGTAACTTGTATATTTTAGTTTGCTTTTAAAAAAATCTGAGCCAGATGATTGTAATTCATAGCTTTGTTGAGGACAAATATTTCATTCTCTTCTGCAAATATAAAATAATGAAAACTGCATGCCATATATAGTAGTTCACTCTTCTTTTAATTTCTTCTCTCTTCCTTTCCTCACAGACAAGATTGATAAATGTATGTGCATACATTATTTATCTGTTCATGTAAGGACACATAATTGGCTATTAGATATGGTAATTGCATAAATAGATCTTATTCAAACTCATTTCCTTTTCTGTTTATAAAATAAATGTTTTCGTTAAATTGGAATATAGACTGAAATAGAAGTGTCTGATTTAGGATTGAGAAACCAGGTACCCAAACAAAAATCAAACTAAATCCTTGGAAACTTTTTCCCAACTTGGGCTTTAACTTATACTCTGCTTCTTAATTTGTTCATCATGGTGGCTAATTATTGAAGATATTTATAATAGAACAAGGGTTTCCTTCATCACTCATCCACCTGCTCGGCTGATTTGCTCCCACTGGGAATGTGGTGGGACCTTTTGAGAAGAGATTTTTGTCCTTAGAAGCATCAATATGCCATTTCGGGTTTTTCTTTAAATTTAAACTTGGAAACGGTATCATCTTCCCCACACTCCCTTGGGGCTTTAAACTTTTCTTTCTTCCTTCCTTTATTTTTTTAAAAGTAATTTTACAGCTCCTGTGCAATTTGATTCTGAGCAGCAGCTGTGTCCCATTCTAGAATGCTGTGTTTGAGTAGTTGATGGTTCTTGTATATATTTTACTACTTAGAGTATATAAAGAAGTCGGGACTCAATTGCAAATGGCAAGGACCATATAACTGGGTTGCTATTGCTTTCATTATTTTTGTTATTATTGTAACAGCTTGTACAGTAATATGCTAACAAAGATTTATGGTTTCATGCAGCAGGAGGAAATGTTGGGATGGAAGAGAAAACTCATGTTAAAACAAATGTCTATAATAATAAGAAGAAAACAAAACTGAAAAAAAGCTCTAAGAGAATAGTTTCTAGTATAAATATTTTTATTAACATTTGCTATGGTTTGAAGATCTTGAAAGCAATTGTTTATGCCTTTCTGGAATTTAGATATGTTGTATGCCTATATATGCATGGTTGCTCTTGGAAGGAGATCTTTCTTCTTTCTCTCTTTTTTTGGTTTGTGTATGTGTGTGTGTGTGCATGTGTGTATGTTTTGTTGAACTGGAACACACAGCTATTGAATATGCAATGAACAGAAAATTTATGGAGGGCAGAATTACGAGTATCTGAGGAAAGTTTAATTACTTTTATAATTTAGATAAGCTTCATAATTTATTGTAACACACTGTACTTTGGCACAATTTGTAGCAATTACAAAGCACTTGAATTTAGGTTCTTTACTTGGCAGCTATAAACAGAGTTAGCTGTAGGAAAACTTTAGTATTTACTTTACTTCCCAGCCTTGCATTAAGGGCTTATGCTGTAGAGTTTTTGTTGCTCCCTTTTTCATTGACCGCATTTCTGGGTTTTATTTCCCCAGAAAACATGTATTACAATATAGCAGGCTTGTGGTTGTAAATGCAGAAGGAAGCCAGCTAAGAAGGGACGGGAAGATATCTATCAATGCCCAAAGCAATGAAAGGAGAAACTCAGGGAATAGCTCAAATTATGCCTGCAGATGATTGGTGCTGAAACTGAAAAGAAAAAGACCTCCCCACTCACCTCCTTGTAAAGGAGGGACCCAGAATAATGCAACCTATTCAGAATTGCAACAATTTTTGTTCTTTTGAATGAATGGGAATTTATTTTCTTAATTAAGAAAGGAGCAGTGTAAAATAACTACTTCTCCTCTTAGGTCTGGATTATTTTGCTATTACAGAAATTGCTGCCTAGTGTACAATTTTATGACCCCGCTATTTTCTACAAAATTAATCTTATTTATTGTTCACTTTTGTTATGCCTTTAAATGTGTTTTCTGTGTTTATTTATCGTGCTGACTCTGAACATAATCAATGAAAGCAGGAGATCTTAGCAACTGATTTTGATGGTTTTTAAAGACGTTTTTCTTATAAAACTGTCTTTGTTTGTGCTCTGAGGAATTTTTACATTCACTGTCCCCTTTTAATCACTACGCCACAGAGTGGAATTAGCTCTCCTAAAACCTCACACTTGGTCCACATCTCTCCTAATTCAATGATCGTAACAGTTTTGTGTAACACTTCGAACTGTCAAAAGTGCTTTCATATTCATTGTATGTTTAGGACAAGATTAAAAACCTGAGTTATTCTACAGTTGGAGGTGGAAATAGTGATGAGCGACTTAGGAACTTTTGTGCTCTAATGCCTTCCTATAGTCCCCACCTTCTTTGTGGGCAATTCTGGTGTGACCCGTGAAGATTTCTACTCTGGTTTTCGGTTCTTCTGTGTCAGTCCAGGTTTTTGATAAATCACTTGGAGCAAAACACTGAAGCAGTTCATCCATTGCCTCAAGTGAAATCAACTGTCTGAATCAAACAGGTTTTGAAGTGCTTAAAATAATAAAACCAGTAGCCCTGTGGTTGGGCTCTTGATGATTAAAGAACCAGGCCCAAGAATGCATTTATTTTCTTCTAAAAAGAAAGTCAAGACTCTTATTTCTTTGAGCTGTGTTGCTTTGTATAGACTTCTTTCCTTAAAAGAAAGGCCTCATTACCTGTTTCAGATCTTTATAAGGTATTGCAGTAAGATACTCTTTTCTCTTAATATAAGATTGAAAGGATCAAAGTTGACAACTTTAACTCAGATACTTTGAATAAAAAAGCAGTTTATTATCTCTGTTTTGCTTTCAAGATTTATGTTCTTACAAAGGTACAGTGTTCCTGACTGAATATGAGCCTACTGGTGAGGGTCCCATGTATAGAAGAATAGTTCTCTTGTCTGGCATGCTCTGGGTTGTTTTAATGTTGCAGGCGAATGTGTTCTACTCTGCAAATAAATATACTTCTCCTATTCACGTTCCTGATGGCTTGTATCCTTAAACCCTTTTGTTCAGGGTATTATTGTCCTTTATCCTGAAAAATGTCCCTGATTGTAGTACCCTAGTACTGTAAATCAATGGGGACTGAATTCAGTGCCTGCTAAGTAGTGTAGGGCCACCCTTTAAATGCAAATGCATCAGGGCTAGTTTTAATGTAATTTTAATAAGGCTGAAACCATTTTGAAGTAGACTTAAATCATAATACTAATCTCAAAAGACCCTCTATTTAGCTGGGAAGGCCCTTTATTCTCACTGGCCATTTTTCCTCTACATGCATCCAAAGCACCTTTCATCTGATTCCATGGTTTTTATTCAGTATATCTCCCCCCGGCCCCTATCCCTAAATAGAATAGACATACAGTTTGTGGCTACTTTATCAGTTGGAGATGAGCCTGTATTAATTAACTAAAACAGTTTCACTTCTCTTTCTTTGTGGTGGGACCTTACTGACCAGCCGTTTAGTTTAAAAAATAAATAAATAAATGAATTGCTAACAAATTGTTATGTTTTGGCCAAAGAAGTAAAAATCCAGCTGTTGATGCTGATTAGAAAAGTTAGGAATAAAACCTAATGGTTAAATAGTTCAGGGAGCGACTGCAGAGTCACAGAAATGAGGAAAACATTTGCAAAATGAAGTCTGACCTGAAGTCCAGTATACTGCAGTAGTCTAGGATTCTTGGTTTCGCCAACTTTCAACATTTGAATATGTATGAAATACATTTGCTGTTGATATTTGGATTCATGGGAAGGGAACAGGAGCATTGGCCTGGGCAGATATAACGGATTAGGGACCAGTTTCACAAAAGATCTTAGAAACTGCCGGCAGGTTTTCCCGTATGAGTTATTGTCATATTCTAGAGAAGCAAAGGAGTTTTTTTTTTTTTTTCTTTTAAGATTTATTTATTTATTTGAGAGGCCAGGAAGGGGAGAGGGAGAGAGTCTTAACCAGACTCCCTGCTCCACGTGGAGTCCGCCATAGGGCTCTAACTCATGACCCTGAGAACAGGACCTGAGCCGACCTGAGCCGAAACCAAGAGTCTAACGCTTAACTGACGGTGCCACCTAGCTGCCCCAGGAGTTTTGATCTTCGGATATTTAACTTTGGATGTGAATGTTAATTCATAATAATTTAATTAAATAGCATAATTACAGCATACATTATTTATAGATTAACTTTCCTACTTTTTTTGTGTTGAAGAATTATCAGGGAGGAGATGCTTAAGTACTAAAGTTCATACTGTATTCCATTGATTAGCTTTTAATGTAGTTCTTATAATTCACAGAACGGTAGTTTATAATTTCAATTACTCCTCTTTTCCTGTTGAGCTTTTTGAAAGAATAACTTAGACAAGCATTTTTAACAAAGCTGTTTTAAGACATGTTAGTAGGAATTTTATTTTGAGTACATTCTGCATTAAAGATCGTAAAACACCCGAGGAGGGTGATATATTTTGTGGTGATTCCAAAACTATTTTCACCAGAGAACTCCTTTTTTCATAGAATACTTTGCACATGGAACATTCTGCAGAAAACAATTTTGGGAAATGCTAAGTTAGCCCCTGTTTTTTTTTTTTTTTTCCAGTCCTCGCAAATTGGTGGTGGTTTCTAGCTAGCTTCTTGTTTTTTTTTTAAATACTGGTCACTGATCCTTTCCGTTTGTTTAGGACAGTTTCCTAAACTAGATGTGCTCTTCATGCTAACAGTATTCTCCTCTTGAAATGCTACTAGCAATTGGTGAACAGATAATGAAGTCAGCTACCCAAATATTTTAACACCAAATGATAGCATTATCTAGGAGAAATTGGCAGCTACATCAAGGGAGCTGTTCTAGCCTCTTGGCCGGGCTTTAGTCTATTTCCCAAGAAAGGAGTGCACGTATGCACACACACACACGCATGCGTACATGTGTGCACGTGCACGTGTGCCACCCCCCCCCCCCCCCCCCCCCCCCCCCCCGCATCAAAGCAGTTTGGTCCCAGTAGTGACTACTGGGTCTAGCTCATGGCCTTGGAGATGCACCTGACTTTGAACTCCAAGCAGGTAATGTAAACGAGTGAAGCAGACAATAGGAAAGGTGGGTCCAGAGAACCAGGTCATGCACACCCCACCTGACATTCAGGCAACATCTCCAAGAATCTTGTGCAGGGCAAACAAAGTGTTTTTGGCACTATCAGGGTCTGGTCCTTTGTGTTAAGTAAGATGTGAGGAGATCTGAGCTCTAGGTCCTTGGTGCCCAGTGCCCCTCCGCCCCTTATTTTGTTTTCATTAGAGCCTGTTTGCTTAATTTATGCCAAGCAGAAAACAAGCTTGGTCCTATTTAGACCTGAACAAACATGTTTTAAAGATTGTATGTAGTGTTTGTCAAAATTATTTTCTTTTTTAGCTTTCACAGCTTTCTCATGAAATACAGGAGAGAAGAAGAAAGTACAAAGTTTAACCCCACAACTTTCTTCTTTCCTAGAATGCAAAGTACTACTACCATTTTAAATAGACTTTTTGTTATTGAAACTGAGAAATTTTAAAAGGTGTGTAAATTATTCCAAAGCAAACATGAACATGAACTTCAAGCAGTGAAGAGTGCAAGTTAGAGATACTCTCAACTATAGGAAGGTTCTAGAGGCAATTCCTGAAACACATGGAGACATTGGGTATCTCTGCATTGATTTGGACCTTGGTTTCTATTTCTGTGATTAATATTGGACTTGATGCCACATGATGTCTTAACTTACTTGATGCCACATGATGTCTCAGGTACTAGGGAGCTGGGCCTGAGATTAACTCAGGTCTCAGACTGACATGAAGGGGAACCTGTCCCGAGATGCCTTCAGCGCTGAGATGTTATTGATTTCTCACGTTTACTACAAGTTCACACTATAATGTGCCCCAACCGGAAGAGATGTGTAACAAATGCTGAGTGCAGAAAACTACTTTCTGTACTCCGTGTGAATCTTTATGATTTCAAAATTCAGAAAAGCTTCCTTTTGATTAAATACACTGCCCTCAAACACATGTGCTCATTTTCTCTGTCTTCCATCTTTTTAACTTAACTGGGCATATGAGAGTTTTAACTCTGAGATTTTAAAGTCCATGTGTAGAGCCAGAACGTGTCAGAGGAACTGAGGGGCAGACTCGTCAAGGGAGTTCTGAAGCACACTGCATGTCCTTTAACATCAAGGTGTAAACAGAGCCCATTAAATCATTAGTTAAGTGGTAATAGGGAGCAAGAGCCTGATTAGATTACAAAATCTTCTGTATATGAACGCGGTATGTGAAAACATAACACTTGATCTTCACCGCAGTGCCACGAAGATTCAATTAGAGGACTGGTATGTGCCCAGATTTGGGGACATAAAGGGCAACTGGATTTTGAAGGAAAGATGGTAAAGAAGCACCTGCAAAAATCTGCTTTTCTGTGCAACAGACTGGGTAATTGCATATGCAGATGGATAGTTAGGGATATAATTACTTGATTTGTGAACACAAATGCCCTTTCGATTGTGTGAGTGTTGAATTTTGCAGTGACAGGTGCGTGCAGATTGCTGTGTGTGTATCCTTTGCACCCCTGTTTAAATATTTGGCCTGGAGTATATCTTCCATTCACTCTGAATATAACTGATCTTCCTCATTGATGGTCTGGGGGAATTGTTATAGCTTTTAATGTCTCTCCAACTTTTTCTCATAAATAATAACCTTAATTTGAAACCTTGACTAAAAGAAGGACGGCATACAGGCATGTGGTGTAAGGGCTACGAATTATGCACAGTAATTCATTTTTTAAAGCTGATGGATGTAACTCATTAGTTTTCATTGTTTTCTCAAAATAAGGAAAACTATTAACCAACACTACAGACTAATAGCCTGGAATTTTTTCCTCATAATCAACGGAAGTTTAATGGAAAATCATCTTTTGAAACACTTCTTTTTTTTCCATCTTCTGTTTTTTCTTAACCTTTCCATTGATACTTTTGAGACATCTTTTCTAATCTCCCAACTAAATAGCATTCCCAGCCTTTCCTTTTTGATGTCGATGTGTCTGTGTCACAACTGAAGGTGTTCATCAAAATACTTGTGTGCGCCAAATACTGTAGCACCTGCTTATGTGGGGGTTCAGATAGTTACCTTCTCTGGCCTGGTGAGGGAGGTGGCTGTTGGCACTGCTGTCTGCTCTGACGAGGTTACTAATGTGGCAGAACAACATGGCAAATTACTGTCACACTTCATATACCTAGACTGCTCAGTTTCTTTCTTACTCCATGCTAAATCAAACTGTACCTAAATTATTTTTTGTCAGAGAAAGGTTAATTTCAGCAGCTCTCACTAGTAATCTTTGGAAAACTTGGCCTTTACTTCCATGGGCATGACTTTCTGCTAAGTATAGGGCAACAGTCGTCACATTTAATTGGTCAAACACTCTATATTATCATCCCCATTTCACAGGTAGAGACACTGAGATACCACAACATTAAATATATCACGCCTGCTGTATAGTCTATAAATTAAAAGAGATCAGAGTTCAGAAATATGTGCCTCTGTAGCTCCTGTTTTTTTGCTGAAATCAAATTTGTCTAAAAACATATACACACACGCATGTGTATACATATACATATGTAGTATATACACATACATATTATGTGTGTATATTATATATATATAATAATTTCAAACCTGCCTTAAAAGGGACTACATCCCTCTTTGCCCAAAGAGAGTCACAGTAACCACAGAGATCCTAGTTTGACTGGCTTTAATATGCAGCCTTCACATGAGTCTTTTACATAGAAATATTTTAACTTCTAGATATATTTCCTGGGGCTTGCTGCTCTTCTAAGTCACGTCCTCTCAGTAAGATTTCCTTTATGTCACTAAAACGTAGTCATTAAACTTGACCCACAAAAGGGTCTGAAACCGTTCTTCCTGGTTCCTCATGTGCCATGAGACAGTACACGCACGTATGGGGATATTGCTGCTGCGTGTGGGGAAGGAGCTGGCACACTTTGCTCGAATAATGTTCAGAACCACCTGCTTTGAATGTGGTCTGATTGAATCAGATGACGGCTGCTTTTCATCACCGCATCGGGATTGGGATGTGGGGGAAGTGTTTTGTTTTGATATTTCGCATGTGCTTAGGTGTTAGTGGTTTCAGATTGTTTAAGAACAGGCTCTCATCACCGAGTGTTGCTGAATCCTGTGGGGGAAATTTGAAAGAAACCTTGAGTATTTCTGGGTCTGTTTAAAAATTATGTCTTCTTGTGTGGTGTATTTATTTGTGTTCAGGATGCAGATTGCCTTGTGGAAAATGGCAGATCGTTTTCTCTCACAAAAGCTTCTTTTGTCTGGTTGGTTGGTTGGTTGGTTGTTTTTTTGTTTTGTTTTGTTTTTTGGGTGTTTTTTTTGTATTTAAACTATTTTTTTATAGCCCCTCCTCATGAGCTTTATATTGGTACATTAATCATTAATGCAACTAGGTTCTCTGGAGTTCTTGGTGCTCTGTGGGTTTACATTTCTTCTGTGAGGGTGATGAGGCATCCGTCCTGATGTTCCTCTGTACTTGAAATTCTAAACATGATTATCTCCTTTTTCGTTGTAGTGTGTGAATGCTTGTAGGCAAGGTGACTCCCAAAGAACCTGAAGGAGAGATTACAACTCACTGGCTGCCATCAGAATGTGTTGGGGGGAGTGTTTGGGGGCAGACACAGGAGAGGCTTGGTGAAAGTACAGATTCCTTGGGCCCATCTAGAAGATTCAAATTTAGTACCTCTGAGAGGTACCCAGGAATAATTTTATATATATATATATATATATATATATACACACACACACACATACATATATACATGTGCATATGTATATATATGTGTGTATATGTATATCATATATATATATGCATATACAATTTTTTTCTAATGTTCCAGATGACTAATACAAATAGGTCTGACCATCATTTGGGATTACAGAAATTCTGGTTCCAATTGACACCCCAGTATTTCTCAAAGTGGGTACCCCCTGCATCCTAGTATGTTGGGTGGTTTTTGTGACTTGCACATTCCTGGGCTCACTAAGTATGGTGCCCGAGACCATGGATCTGCCTTGGGATGCATCCTTATGCTAAATTTTGAGAACTATCACTACAGAGATTCTAAGTTACAAGAAATCTTGGAGCAAACTGGAGGATTAGAAATCAGTGTGTGATATCTGTACAGATACACAGAATCCTCAATATCGGGGACAGGTGTGTTTGGAAAGCTTGTTTTGTAAAGAGAGTCTTTTCTCCCTTCAACTTCTCTTATTTACACTGAAGCTACATTTTTGAATTAAAGGAAACTAAGGAACTAAAGGAAAACTAAGGAATTCAGTTCATTTTTGAGCTAAAGGAAACCAGGAAAGAACAATAACAACAAAAAAGATTTCCCACCAGCAGCCATGGGTGGTTGCCCTTTGTTTTAACTCTGTGAAAACTATTTGACCAGCCTTTGGTTTTATCCATCCCATCCTCTGCCATGAGGTTGCAGGATGATAAAAGCATCAGTGCTTTTGGATCAGTGGGCTCCTGCTTCTGCCCAGCAGCTTCTCTGAAAATGGAGCTGTAGCCCAAGTTGAGGTGGGAGAGTGCTGGCATGTTGGCATATACATTTCAGTTCTTAGCCCTGCCCAGTTGGTGCATTTTTTTCTGGCCATTGCTCCTTGCTTTTTTCTCCATCTCCTAATTCTCAAGCTCTTTTGAGGCTAAAAACTTGTAAGAAAGACCTTTAAAAACCAGTTCCACTCTTCTTGGTCTAAACATATCGATATCACAGAGAGTCACGGTATATATTTATATATTTATTGCTATGCTTTTCTCCCTTGTTCCTGAATTTTTGAAAAATGCTCACTACGTGGACACCCAAAGAGAGAATGTATATGTGTTACATTTAAATTGAAAACCTTGTTTGTTTTGTATATTAGACTAGAGCCAATGAAAATTCAGAAGCTAAGGATTTTTCACAACCATAACTGAATATAGAACTTCATAGTGTTTTGTTGTGAGTATAAATATTGAGGATAGCTTTGTTTGTTTATGCCTATGCAGTTTTATAGTAAATCCTTTGAAATGGTTTGCAAAGCCATTCGTGGATATTTGTAAAGACTTTGCAAAATCATACATACAATAAATTATCTGTTCGATTTGGACAAGTTATACAATTATTTGTAGCTTGAACAAGGGCTTTTGAAGGGCACTGTATGTGTCTTCTGGCTAGGTCTCCTATTTTTTTGTTTCTAAGAAAGTGGGGGGTATTGTATGCAATCCCTCGAGTAAACAAATAGTAAACTATATATCAGGTAGTCAACTTATGGTATTTCAAATCTGTTTCTTATTTTAAAAGGATAACAATTTATGAATTGTATCTCCTGGATTTTTTATGTTTCAAATTAAGTTGTTATCCCAGCCTTGTCTTTTTTTTTTTTTTTAATAAATCCCCCACTCAATGTATTAGAGAAATAAAACATATAATGACATAATTAAAAATGTATAAAGCCCTTACTGGGAAAAAAAATGGTTTCTTCTTTATTATAGTATATACCTGGTAATAATATTTCCATTGACATTTTAAAAATTTCTTTTATTTGTTGTCTTGTCAAATTTCATTTTTTTCTATGATTATTTTTTCAAACTTCTGCATTTTAATGTTGATTACATCTACTTAGTCACTTAACAAATGATTACTGAGCCTCTGATCTAGGGTCTAGGCCATCAGTGCCCAGTTAATGAGTGCCCTGTCCTCAAGTTTGTGGCCTGGGGTGAGGCCGGGGGGGGGGTGTCAATAAGCAGATATCAACTACCAAAGATACATATATTTACACATATATAAAGCTATTTATGTATATGCATTATTTTGTGTATATATATTTACATACATAAACATATGCATATAAACGTAGAATACTAAATAGTGACAAATATTGTGGGAAAAATGGCTCAATGTAAGAGTTTAGCATAGTTGCAGGGTGTGAAGTAACTGGGCATGTTCTTTTATCTCTCCAAGGAGACCCTCTCCACATCCTATGGTAATGAAACATGGTTATATAAAAATAGAAGCTGTGTCCTATCAAGGGCCAAATTAAAGTTTGTATTGGCTGGGAGAAGACAATTCATCACTTACCATTAAGTAGTATACAAATTATATTTATTGTATATACCACTTACATAATTAAAGCCTTAACATTCAGTTATTAAATTCTATGTAAGGACTTTTGTGAGGACCTTACATATCAGCTTTGTGAAGAATGGATATTTCATCCTTTAGCTCCATCAGTACATATCGTACAGATGTAATTGATTAATGTGTATGTGTCTGTCCCTCAATAGGCCCACTCATTCATTAATTCATTCTATGTGCATTGACTGAAAGGTAAGAAACGTTTTCGAGATGGAGGGAAGACCTGGAGACTAGATAACCAGAGATGTGTTGGGTAACAGTGAACTGGGTCTGATGTGATTGGAGCACAAAAGGGAGTAATTCGTTTCCTCAGGGTAACATGAGAAAAAAAGGTAAATACAAATGGCCAAGCATCTTAAATGCTAGGCTAAAGAACTTTAACTTTATAATCAAAAGCATTAGGGAGTCACTGAGGATTTTTGTACAGAGAAGTGCCAGTAGTCACTAGCTCACAGTAGGTTGGAGTGAAGGAAATCTGAAGTCAGGGACACTGGCTATCAGGGCCTTATTATTAAAGGTAGTAGGAAGAGAAGAAAGGAGGGGAAAATGGCTAGAGGCTGCAATAGTAAAATCGAATGATGTTGAATGGAATGTTTGTAAGCATTGAAGATGGAAAAGATCCTGATCTCTTTTTATCTATCACTACTTTATTACTCTTCACTGAGATTAAACCTGTCCTGATTCTTCAGTGTATCTTGAGTTAAAGCCTTGTGCCTTTCTACCTGGGTTTTTTCTCTGTGTCACCTTTTCTCTTGCCATACCTTGTGATTCCCTTCTTTTTACTCTACGATGTTGGAAACCAAACTTGCCGTAGAAAGTTCTGTCTCTTTCTCAAGTATACTTCAAGAAGCAGTCTCTTTATGTCTATTTGCCATTTGTCACTTGACTTAAAACTTTTTGCTAATATTTGATATTTGTTCCATGCATATTTTGTCTCCTCAACTAAATTTGAATTCAGGATCCATAATTCATTTGGAGAGGCCCGAACTTAAAAAAGATTGTGTTCTATATTTTTAGTATTTTTTCCTTCCATTGACGTGAGATGTGAATGGCTCTTGAGGGACCAGGGGAGTCCACAAAATTTTATTTAGTCTAAGATAGTGTTAAACTTCAGTATTATTAATACTTAAAGATAATTTTCCTGGGGCAAGAAATATAAAGATCTGGGAACATGTTCTCTGCCCTCACTCTTTTACAGTAATGGCAAGAATGTGTTATGTATCCAGACAGTGTGGTTTGCTACATACTAGTTGATCTAGAGCAGAAGTTTTTGACCTTCTTAGAGTCAGAGACCCCTTTGAAATTCTATTGCAAGCTATAGACTCTCTTTCCAGAAAAATGCATATAGCTAAATCCATGAGTAAAAGTTTAAAACAATTTCAGGAGTTTTTGGATCTCCCTAAGGCCCACCCATGGGTCTGGGGCCTGGAGAGTCAATGCTTGCCCATTCCTCAGCTCCCTATCTTGGTATTGCTTAGGCCATGTGTGTAACATTTGTGCAGGACTGACATTGGTAAATCAAGGGGAACGTACTCTTTGGGTACTTCCTGCAGCCTTTAGCTTTGCTTGTGCTAAGTGCAAAGTGGGCCACAGTATGAGTGGGTCGATTTATCCAGACTCAGTATTTATTGTTGAGGAACCTTAATGAGCATTAAGTGCCTAAGCCTACTTCTAGGGTAGCACGGAGTGGGGATCTGCTACAATTTTTAGGATATTTTCAGCTGTAGCAACCACAACAAACCCTGAATCAAATTGGCTTAAACATAAGGAAATGTATTACTTTATGTAATTTATCCTGAAATCCATGGTGTTTTCCCTCCTCTGTATGCTGGCTTCATTCTGTGGACGACAAGGACATTCCTGCTGCAATTCTGTGTATCGTGCCCAAACAGGAATATGCCCAGAAAAATAAAAATCCATCCCATAATTTGTATCCTTCTTTGGAGCAGGGAGAACTTTCCTAGGGACCCAGTGGCACAAATAGGCCTTTGGGTCTCAATGTCTGTTTTAAACTAGTCCCTGTGATTTAAACTAGTCCCAGTACTCGGGATCTACGTCTGGAACTGGAGATGAGATCACCTTCCCCTGATCCACTTGGAGGAAGGATGGCTAGTGAAAACAAAAGAACAAAAAACAGCAACAAAAACCCCCATGGGCCTGTTATGAAGGAAGAAGAGAGGAATGGATATTGGGGGGATAGAACTAATAGCATCATTGCATCTTTTGATCAATTAATGTTTAGAATAAAATAGAAGAATGATGTATGTATTTTTATGTATTTTGTGTATTTTTATAACTTTTAAAAAGCTTAATCTATCTTATTTTCTGTATTTTTAACACTCGGGAGGCACTCATGTGTGTAAATCGTTGTAAGTGAACTCTTATAACAGATTTTCTATCCACATGGGAACTGGTTTCCACTACTTCCCCTCAGTTTACTTCTGGACCCTAGTGTCATGCACAATCCAGAGAAAGGTGAGTTTCTAGCCGCTTGTGCTGATGTGTTGAGTTTGCCTAACTCATCTGTAGAGTTTGCCTGTCCATCACTTAAAGTAACACTTTTCTCGTTGGTGGGTTGATTGTTAATCAACTTGGTTATGTATTCTTATCTTTGAGAATTTTCAATATAGCTTACAAAGTAATGCATATGTTCACCCCCTCTCTAGGTACTCTCAATTTTAATGATATCTCTATGTTTCTGTGTTAAGTAAATGGGGGAAAATTGCATAAAAAGGAGTTAAAATGCTTCTCAGAGTCACTATTAATTTAAATAATAGAATTTTCCTCTGGGGTATATTTAACCCAGAGGAAGTCTTGATAATTAGGAAATTGGATTCTTAATGACTGATTTGTGAGATGAAAAATAACTTTTTCTACAGAGAATCTTTGACTCGAATCTGGGGTTCCAGCTTCTGAAGGGGTCACTTCTCTCTCGTGACACAAGAAAATGGGCAAGAGTCAGTTTGGAAAGAGGTCAGGAGGAGAGACGACGAGCTCTCCTGCCGGCTCTGCCAGTGACTTGAGGACTGGAATGAACCCCTGAATTTCTCTCCCGTACACAGTTGTGAGGGAATGTCGTGTGTGAAAGTGCTTCGAGAAGTTCAAATATGTAAACTGCTGTGGGTGTTTATTGTTTTGATCGTGGTGTTCTGATGATTATACTTGAGGCAGGACATTAAGTATTAATGAAGGCCTTGTTCATCAATGGGGAGGTTTCAGTGGAAAGGTTTTCAAGAGATGCTGAGGGATACCGGCTGTCTAAGTAACAGACACGGAGTGCCAAGCCCACTTTCGGTCTTGCTATCAGCAGATCTCCATAAGCTGTTCTGCTGTGGAGGTGAGCCTTGTTTTCTCCTCTGTCCTGAGGCGGATGACTGTATAATAGGTATCAGCTCACTGGGGTGCATATCAAAGTGAGCATAAAGAGGAAAGTATTTCCCTTTACAGTGACCATATAAGAGATTATTTCTAACAGGGGATAAGACATGCATGAAGTCTGACTGTTTCACTGCATTTTTACTGTAGAAATCATTGAGCCTGAGATTCCTGCTCCTGTCTCTTCGTGTGACTGCAAAGTGTTTCAAGAGTACTGATCTGCTTGTTTCTTGCTGAATCTTAAACCATACTTACATATTTGTGACACGAACTGTTAATCAAATTGTGGAAGAAAATGTGCTAAGCTAATCTTTGTGGCATACTTGTGGCTAAATTTCTTTTTTTTTTTTTTTAAGATTTTTATTTATTTATTTGACAGAGGGAGAGAGATCACAAGCAGGCAGAGAGGCAGGCAGAGAGGGGGTGGGGGAAGCAGGCTTCCTGCTGAGCAGAGAGCCCGATGCAGGGTTCGATCCCAGAACCCCGAGATCATGACCTGGGCTGAAGGCAGAGGCTTAACCCACTGAGCCATCCAGGCGCCCCCTGAATTTCTTTACTTAATGGTAGAATGAGATTCTGGATTTCTATCCTATAATGTCATCCTTCTCAAGGTCATAGGAGCACTGCAGGTTACGTTTCACCCCCCGAGGAATTCTGTTAGTATTTTTGATATTTTCCTGGGTGCACTTCTGAAGAGCTGAAGGCCCAGCTGCACAGTTAAATGAGATTATACCATGTGCTTTCTCCTTGCTGACAGGCAAGCAAGCGAGGCACAGTTCTTGTCTTCATGCAATGTATTGTTCAGTGAGGAAGAAAGGAATCACTTGAGAATCATAAAAATGGAAAATCCCATCTGTGACAAGTGTAGTGAAAGAAGAGAAGACACCTGATTTAGAAGACAAGGAAAGCTTCCTTCTAGGAAACGATGATAAAGCTGAGAGTGGATGCGGGAGTGACACAAGCCAAGCAGGGAAGTGGAGTGGTGGGAGTGAGTCGGAACTTCTTCTGTTAGAAGAAACACATGCTCAAGTTCTGCAGCAGGAGGGCCAGTGGTGTCCTTGAGCATGGTTAGGGTCTGGGGGGACCTGGAGGGTTCTGTGGGTGCACGACCAAAATGGCCTTGATGTCCATAATTAAGAACTTTTATCCTGACACCAAGCAGAAGATGTTGATGTGTTCAAGGAGGGCGTGGCAGGATAGGATCTGCATGCCCGTTTACAAAGACCCCTTTGCCTGTACACCAACACTACATACCAACACCCCAGTGGCACCTGGGGCTCTATCTCCGGTTGTGGTTGTCTCATGACCATATACTCCACTTCCTCCGCAGTGTGTGGTGTCCTTGTAGTTTGTGTGGGATCACTGCATCTCCAGGGCCTTCTGTGATCCGACTGTACTGACCCAGGTAATCCTAACTCCTTTGTTGCCGTTTTTAACTTGGGTCCTTCTGGTCTTCACAAATCTGGATGGGTATTTTGTGGCTTTAGGGCTTGGTTCCGTGATGGTTCCAGTCAAGGCAAGGTGAGGAAAAATTTTGTTCTCATGTAAACTGAACACTCCCCAAGTAAGTAGGGGAAGAAAGAAGCATGTAGACTCAGAAATAGTATGATCATGATGGATTTCAGCTTTGGAGTGAAGGTTTGAAGGTGGCAGAATGGAAGTGTGGGAGGGAACTCTGGTTTTGTAAATAACGGTGGCTCCATTGGGTATGCCCTTGCTAAAATCCACCTTGTCTCTGGACTTTCCACTTACCTGGGCTGGTAAATTCTTTTTATAAAAGGACTTTTAATTAGACCATGCCTGAAATTTACCTTAATCTAGGTCTCCATTCTGAGCTCCAGTCCCACATGGTCAGTTACTTTGCTGCAACTTATACTTGGGTGACTAGTGGACCCTCATAACACAGAATGTCTAAAATATATGCTTTTTTACCACCCTACCTCTAAACCAGAACAAATATCCATCAGACAAAAACCCGAGTATAATCCCCGACTACTTGCCCTGCTTTCCCAAGTTAGCTGTCAACCTCTGTCTATTCTCTTTCCCCAGTGTGATCCTGAATTGTCTGTTATCTTTGCTGTAATAGTAGTTTCTTGTCTCCTAATGAGCCTCTTTATCTCCAGATTTTCACCTTAACAACCATTGTCCCCATGGCTACCATTTCCAAAATGTAAACAAGAACTGGAGATGCTTTTATACTCTGGTGCCTGCCGAAAGTCTCTAGAATGAACAGTAAACTTCCCAGTACTTTGTCTTCCTCTGGCCCTGCCCAGATTCCGCATTTCATCATTGGTGACCACTGCCACTTGAACACCTTTATTCTCCCTGTTCATCGTGTGCCTTGCCATCCCCTGCATGGGGGATGTTCCCTTGTGCTTCAGTGCCTTTGCACATTTGTTTTTCTGTCCTTGGAAGGCTTTGGATCTTGTAAGATGGCCAAACTCTGGTCAGGCAGAAAAGGAGTAATGATGGATTACCAAAATGGCCAGCACCCAAGGCCATTTAAAGTCACCCTTGGTACAGGTGTCTTCTGGGATCTCAGGTAGCACCTGAAGCCTGTTGATGTTTCCTGGCTTTTCTTATACCCCAGGCTCATGCCCACGCCTGACCAGCAACTGTTGATAGCAGTCCTTATTGAATGAATGTCAGCGGCCTCTGCCCAAACCAAGATGTATCCCAGTTCCTCCTAAACCTGGACTAACTCACGCCACTGCCCACAGCTCAGCCTACCTCGAACAGACCACAGAACAGACTACCTCAGTGGGGACAGATGTAGGGGAAAGCATTGATTTTAAGATCGCTCGTGACTTCTGCTAACCAGTAGGCACAAGTCTATTACTCGAGACAGTGCAATGGGTCACCCTTAAAAGGGCATCCATACAAAAGATTGACTTGGGTGTGTGAGAATAGGATGGTGGGAAATGTGGATTATTTTCTTAAGAAAATTTGCTCCATGGGGGAACAAATGAGAAACAATGAAAAAAGGGGAGGAGGAGTAGTCTGCCTGAATTCTGATGTTTTTTTAAGGAATAGCTTTCTGTGTTCATGGGAATATATGTTTGATAGGCTGAGAAAAGGATGCCCTTCACTTTTGCCAGCGGCCTAGGTTTTCGTCTGGGGCATGCAGGCAACAGGATTCTTTGCCAGGCACTTCACATTGTGAGGTCTGATTTTTCATCTGTAAAATGAAGATGATATGGTGCACCTTGGTAGGGATTGTAGGAATTCAATGAGGCAGTTTGAGTAAAAATTGCTCACAGTGAATGACTATTTTCTTTGGTGTGCTGAGAAATGTTTAATAATCTGCTCTTTAAAAAAAAAAAAGAAAAGCAGCCCTGATTTGTAACGTTTGCCAATTTCCATGGTGTAAATGACCTCCCTAGTGCAGGTTCTGAGTTTCCGGTGTGGCAGTGTTGACCAAGGAGTTGGGAAGATGAGCACGTAGTGTGGTCACTGCTCACCAGGCTGCCCCTGCGTTCTTCCTCTTTTCCACGCCCTAAACCGCCGCGATCTGGCAAGAGAAGATTCTAGCTGGTATCATTCTCTTTTCTCTAAAATTCCATAACATTCATCATTCTTAGTTGTCAGATGCTCCTTTTTTATTTATGTATGATATTTTTCTTCCAGCCTAGACTATATATTTCAGGGAGAAAGCTCTATTTTAGATTGATTTCTATATTCCTTTGGTGTCAAATATCATCCTATGATACTAATAGTAATCCTAATAAAAACAGGAGTTGTCTCCCCACCCTCTTGTTGAGAGTCTGTTCTGTTCCAGATTCTATGGGGACATTTTTCCTAATTTATCTCTAATCATCACAATAGTCCTGGAGGATGGAGGCAGTCATTCCCATTTTACAGATGAGGATACCCAGAATCTGAGAAGTTAAAGAATTGCTCCCAAATCACACAAGTATCAAGCAGCTCAACACTTATGGCTGAAAGATAGTGGTTGAGGGGGGAAAAAAAAAGAGAGAGAGAATGGCTAATGAATGTGTTGGATTTATTTTCTTGAGACAGACAAGACTGAGCAGCCTGAGAACATTTGGTGCTCAGAGGGAGGAAATGCTAAGAGGGGAAAACAAGTCTGAAAGGGAGAGAAGGATAGTTCAAAGGCCAGTTTCCCTGCTTCACAATTCTGACTAGTGCCAGCTCTAACTGCGCGTGTTTGCTTTGCTTGGAAGATAGAATCATAGCGCCAGAATTCTGGAAGTCTGTTTCAGAGGATGCATTAGTCAGGGTATGCTAATTGCTGGAACAAACAACCCCCAAACTTTAGTTGCTTAACACGGCAAAGGGTTATCTCCCGCTGGTGTCGCAGACCCACCGAGGTAGGCTGAGCTGCCTGTAGTCTGTCCTTGGGTCTGGGTTCTTTCATTTCTCAGCTCTGCCATCCCCTGGGGCCTCAGGGATCCACGAGATTCTTTGTATCCTGCTGAACAAAGAGGAAAGAGAAAGCGCACAGAGTGGTGGTTTTAGGGGCCAGACCTGGCAAAGGCAAACATTACTTCTGCTCATGTCCCATTGGCCCAGCCTTTGTCACATGTCCCACAGGACGGCGCAGAGGAGGATGGGAGAGCTAGACTTCCTGTGTGATCGGGGAGGCAGCAGTGGGGGCTGATGAAAATAGCCTGACCTTGGTCCCAGAGGGGTCTGCCAGGGACCTGAAGGTTCGGTGTCCACTAGTTTTCAGAGGCATTGGATTGTCAGCGGGCACTACCGGGTTGTGCAGGCTCAGCCTCTGGAAGACCTTGGGTTGGAGGGCTGCTGATGGCCTTTAGCTGAGAGAGTTGTTTACTTTCTCAGAAGAGAAGATAATAAGGTGCATCTCAGGACTCACTTGGGACACGGAAGGGAGTCATGAAGACGGACTGGTTTGTTAACTAGAATCGGATATCCAAACAAGAACCATTGCTCACAGGTTGAAGTTGAAACCCGCAATATTGCTGAGGAAGAAAGGAAAGATGCTAAAGCACAGAGGAAAAAAAGTAAAAGAGTAGTGGGAAGTAGGATGTGGGCACTTTTTCTTTGAAAACCTGTCGCCATGCTTCATGTAATTAAATTTCATTCCTTTCCATGAAGTGGCTTGTGTAAATAACGTGGAGGCTTTCCACAAACTGAATACTTAATATTTACCTTTTTTTTTTTTTTTTTGCCTTAAGGATTGTAATGTTTTTTGTTTGTAGAACCGATGATTATTCTTCATTTGTAAAACCGATCAGATCTCCTTAGGTGGCACAATGGTGGACTTCCCTCTGGTCCCAGAGCCACTGCTGGCAGGATCCTGCAGGCTGCCTTGAATTAAAGCGGGAAGCAGCAGCTGAGGGGTGGGTGTGCCTTAAAGATAAATGGCAGTAGAGTTGATGCAGTGAGGAGGATCCATTTTAACCTCTTTTGCATTGTCTATATATTGCTTTGATTTCATTCTGCCTTTATGAGGCTTGCAGTATTTCTTTCTTTGGCTCACTTGTTTGTAACTGCAGATTTTGCGGGTTCTTTTGTGTACCACTTGCCTCCCAGAATTTGGCCCAGTAGTTTTGAGTAGCTGAACGATTTATTGAGGACAGATCAGCCGAAATGTGGCTCAACTTTAGTAAAGCAGAAGGAATGACATAAGGTTAGGTGACTGATGTGTGAGTTTTTGAATTTGATTTGGTTTTACATGGAAAGGTTGAAGCAATGATCCATGTATTCTAATAAAAATCATCAGTACAAATCAAATAAAATCTGGCTTAGTGGCTATTTTCCCACTGTATCACTCATGGCTAGCCTGGGCTGTTACAGACTGCATTTGGCAGGCACTGTTTTTTTCCTACAACAAAATCTTAAAGTAGCATCGCAATCTTTGCTATGTTAGGAAGGCATCTTTGCTAATCAAACTTTCTGCTAATCTCATCAGATAAATCATTATTTTCTACTGACAGCTCTGGCTTCCCTGGACCCCTTCCCTGCTTCTTGTTTTCTTTCAAGATGCCTGGTTATTGTCATTCTTCAGGCCTTTATTTCTATCTCCTTTCAAACTAAGGACATTTCTTCCATTCCTGAGGAAGAGTTACAGCTTTTTACCCTCCCACTTAGTGAATTTGTAAGACCAGGACATCGCAGCAGCTCATCGATTTCTGACCGGTGCTCCTTGGCTATCAGATGGGCAGAAGGCAGACTGCATCCAGCTTGCAGACCTACTAAAAGAAAGCAATGTTTATTGCTGTGAATTTGATGCCATTAAGCTCAAGAAAAAGACGCGCTGATGCTTTCGAATGCATTTCCATTACTGCTCCCAAAAGCTGGACGAGGAAATTCGTGCAGATGAACTTGACTGCTTCAGTTAGGAGAGTGTCTTAAAGCACTTGAAAGTGAAAGTAAGAGGAGCAGCGTCTTTGGGGAAAGCTAGAGTCCATTTTTTGTCATTGTAGACCTGCCGTCACAGCCCTGGTCTTTCTCAGTCCAGTGCCAAATTTGTATTGTGTTGGTGAAATGGTCTTGTGTAGGATGCTGGGCGGTTCCGAGGGGAGACTGGCAATGATATTTTCACTGCTGACATGATTGAATAGTACGCATTCCGAGATACGAAAACTCGGTCTTTTTCATACTATTCAACCTTCCTATTCAGCAAGTGTTCTGTTTACCTGCTGGTCAGGCCTCTGTTCTATAAGCCAATCTTTTTCTTTTGATTTTTGTTTTTCTGCTTTTGATAGATAGTGTTGCTGTGCTCATACTCAAGTGTGTGACTCCTTTGGACCCCAATTTCATATTTTCTGTGATTCTAGATAAATCATTTAAAAATGATATGAATATAAAAAAACACTTTGGAAAGCAGGAAGCAGGATGCAAAAGCATGGTTACATTATGGGGAGCTGAAAGTAAAACCCTTAAGTCACCAGGCAGACTTTTCTGCTCTGATCAAAAACAAGGTGATATCCTTTGAACAAGTTGCAACATCTGGGAACTGTTTTGTTTTTTTTTTTTAAAGATTTTATTTATTTATTTGACAAGCGGAGATTACAAGTAGGCAGAGCAGCAGGCAGAGAGAGAGGAGGAAGCAGGCTCCATGCTGAGCAGAGAGCCCGATGCGGGGCTCGATCCCAGGACCCTGGGATCATGACCTGAGCCGAAGGCAGAGGCTTTAACCCACGGAGCCACCCAGGCGCCCATGGGAACTGTTTTAAACACGATCCTTACATCAAGAAACCATTAGCAAGTTTGTGTGTGTTGTATTTGTGTGTCTAGGCTGATCTTACACACACACACACACACACACACAATTTATAAGCCCGGTAAGAAACACCTTTGCCGGTGTCTGTCCCGCATTGGACTGAGGTGGAATTGTGAGGGCAATTTTCTAAGCATTGATAAGTCGGAGTTGAAATCCACCAGCATCGTTCAGTTTATAAAATGGCATGGGCTTTTTGCCCCAAGGTTAAAGATACTATTTTTGCCTTGTTTTGATAACAGTAAGTTAACTCCCTCAATATTGTATGATACGCATATGTTCTGTCAGATGGCCAAGTTCCTCTTACAATCTTTTCTGTCCTCCAGCTTTTCTCTTCACTTTTTGTTCATTTGTACACCTGATTCTAAATGTGAGAATATGCGCTTTTTAAAGTGTCAGTTTACTTCCCACTTTTAAAACTTTTAGATCTGTTTCCCACTTTTTTTTTTTTTTTTTTTT
>ML102940.1:0-10955 GCA_003697995.1 Taxidea taxus jeffersonii
GTTGTGATTACAGCACTTTCACCAAGAAAGAAGCTGAACAAAAGGAAAACCAGTGACTCTCCCAGACCTGTGAGAGAACAGAGGTTGCCTGAGAAACAGACACGCTGCAGTCTAGAAGGACAGGTGAGTATGGGCTGTACAGCCAGGAACAGCTCCCCTGGAGCACATATGCTGGAGCTGTAGACTGAGCAAAATACTTCAGTGGCCATTTTGCTGAGTAGCTGGAGGAGGCGTATGGGCTAGCATGAAAGACAGAAACTGCTGGGGTCCCCATACGTTCATGGGTTCCCCTCTGGCAACCTTCAAAGTCCTCACAAAATAACACACACACACACAAATCCCTGTTGTCTCTGGCAGAGGAAAGGGAAAAGCAACCATCACAAAACAAGTCCAGAGGATTCCCTGTAGCAAAGACTTGTGAGGATCCTGATCCTCACAACTCCAGACCCAACTCCAGACCCTGATGCATTCCCATAGTTCCTAAGTGAAGAAACACAGCCTGATACAGACCCCCTGAAGATGATTATTTAGCCATAAGATCATAGAACCCTTCCTGTCCCCCCACACTACCACCACTCCACCAGCCAACAAGAGTAATGGCAGGTTTACAGAAGAAAATGCTGCAAGGGGAAGCCTGATCTGAACAGGAGCTCCTAGGGAAATGCAAAAGCCCCTCAGGAGGCAAACCTAGGACACTGAAGGGCTTCACAGTCTCTGGTACATACAGCCACAGGGAAATTCAAACACAGCTCGAGGGTGAACAACTTGGAGCCCTCATACGCAGCTGTTGAGGAGGGAAATTTGTGGCGCTATTGTTGAAACATTCCAGAAGCTTCTAAAAGGATGAGGCTGTGAGTTTGCAGAAATTCCACTTCTAGGTGTATGCACGCAAGCAGTGAGCACATATGTCCACAGAAATATGTACAAGCATGTTCATTGTTCAAAATAGTCCCAAACAAGGAAGCAACCCAGAGGCCCCTCAAGTAGCAGACATGAAATGTGCCCATCTGTACAGCAGAATGGTTTCCAGCCATACTTCCAGAGGAATGAAGGATGGTTTCCAGAGGAAGGAAATTCTTGATACCTGCTACGGCATGGACAAGGGCACTGTGATAATGGGAACAAAGCTCATCACGGAAGACCACAGACTGCACGATTCCACTCCATGAAATGTCCAGGATGGGCAAGTTTCTGGAGACAGGCTGTAGATCATAGTTGCCTGGGCTTATGGCGATGTTGTGGTGACCTTGTGGGGGACTGGGGAATCTAAAGCACATGTGGTTCCCTTTTCGTGCTGATGAAACGTCAACTTGAGAGGTTCTCATAGCTCCGAATGTACTAAAAAACAACTTGCTTTTTCTTTTTAAATATCTTATTTATTTATTTGACAGAGAGAGACACAGCAAGAGAGGGAAAACAAGCAGGGGGAGAGGGAGAGGGAGAAGCAGACTTCTCGCTGAGCAGGGAGCCCGATGAGGGGCTCGGTCCCAGGACCCTGGATCATGACCTGAGCTAAAGGCAGATGCTTAACCAACTGAGCCAACCAGGCACCCCAAATAAATAACTCTTTAAAAAAATTCAGTCCCATAGGAGACAGAACAATTATGAACATGTATGCACGTAACAACAGAGCCTCTGTATACAATGCACAAAGCAACAATTTCTAAGAGAGCACCCCAGTTGTCAGTGAGAGTTGGACACCTCGATGTCCCACTCCTAATCATGGGTGGAATAAGCAGGCAGAAGGCCAACAAAAACACAGAGGACTTGAAACACTCTATTAACGACATAACCCACATTATCTGTCAAATATTCCACCCAATGGTGGCGGGACACACATTCTTCTCAAGTGCATTCCATGTTGTTGCTTTTATTTTATGAAAAAACTAATTTTAACTCTACATGACATTCAGCTAAATACAAAGTCTTACTGAAGGAGGCCTGGTGGTCTCATTTGCAAAATCATGCCCACTGACCGTTGGCCTTAGAATTTCAAGAAGGGCACTTGCAAGTCCTTGTATTTGCATGTTTCATGTCCATGCAGAAATGGATTGTGTCTTCACCATCGGATGCAATTCAACAAGACAACCATCCAGCTGGTCACTCTTTGGTCAAGAAATTACCTGCACCAAAATTCCACTCCCGTATCTCCTGGTATTTTCTACAATGGAGCATATGTTAGGCCATGAAACAAGTGTCAATAAATTTTTAAAAGACTCACATCATGTAACATGTGTTTTTTAGCCACAGTGGGATGGAATTGAAAATCAACAGCTGAAGAAAGTTTGGGAAAACATAATAAGGGGAAATGAAACATTTTGTTATTAAATAACTGATGAGCTTAATCTTTTTTGTGAAATGACTACTCAAAATTTGCTCTTATGAAAATGGGTTTCTTTGTGGCTTCTTATCACACAGTTGGAAGAGCTCCTTATATCTTTTAGGTGTGTCTCTTATCGCAGAGATGATTCGCAAGCATTTCATCTCAGGTCTGTGGCTTGACTTTTCCTTTCTTCATCAAGGGCTTTGAAGTGTAAAAGACTTTGAGTTTGATGAGGTTTAAGTTATCAAATTATTCTCTTATGGATCATGTTTTATGATGATGAATCTCAGAACACTTTGCACTTCCCATTATCATGAAGATTTTCTCATATTCTGCTCTCAGAGAAGTCTTATAGTTTTATCACCTAGGTATAGATCGATTTAGGTTTTTAATTTTTGTATGGTGGTATAGAGTGAAACAAAGATATAAGAATTCTCTGCTTTGTTTTATTTTGGGGTATTTTTTTTAAAGTTCCAGCCCAGTTTTGTTTAAAAGTTAATATCTTATAAATATTGAATTGTTTTAGTAATTTTGTCAAAAATTGATCATAAATGTAGAGATTTTTTCTGGACTTACAGTTCTGTCCCATTAAGATGCATGTCTATGCCCATGTCAATAAAGCATTGTTCTGAGTACTGTTGATTTAAATTTTGAAATTGTGTACTTTCTCAATATTAGAAATTGTAATCCAAATGTTTTTCAATTTTGGGGGGCCCATATAGACCCTTCACATTTCCATATAGATTTAAAATAAACTTTTGATAAATATTGCCTTGAATTTATCAAGAAATTTGAGAAAAATTGCCATATTGATGTGTCAGTCGCTCAATCTATGAACATCAAGTATCTCCCCATTTATTTGCCCTTCTGAAATGTCTCTAAATGCTATTTTGTAGTTTGCGCTATATCAATTTTGCACTTCTTTTGTTAAATGTATTCATAAGTACTTTTGTTATTTTTGATATCTGTATAAAAGGAAGTGTCTTTTTTTAAAGATTTATTTATTTGAGAAGGAGGGAGAGCAAGCAAGGGGAAGGGCGGAGAGAGAGGAGAGAGGGAATATCAAGCAGACTCCTCACTGAGCATGGATCCTGACTTGGGGCTCAATCTCATGACCCTGAGATCATGACCTGAATTGGATGTTCAACCAACTGACCCTCCAGGTGCCCTAGGATGTAACTTCCTAATTTTGTTTTGGATATTTTGTTACTAGTATACAGAAATACAATTGATTTTTTCATTGACACTGTGTCTTGCTAAATGAGTTTATTAGTTCTAGTATTTGATTCCTTGGGATTTTCTTTTTTTTTTTAAGATTTTATTTATTTATTTGACACAGAGAGAGCACAAGCAGGAGGAGCAGGAGGGAGAGGGAGAGAGAGAAGCAGGCTCCCCACAGAGCAAGGAGCCCAATGTGGGCCTGGGACCATGAGGTTCTTCAAGACCTGAGCTGAATGCAGCTGTTTAACTGACTGAGCCACCCAGATACCCTCCTTGGGATTTTATTAATGCAGGGTTGTGTCATCTGTGAATAAAGATAATTTTACTACTTTCTTTCTTTTATTTTTTTTAACTACTATGTTTCTAATCAGGGTGCTTTTAATTTTATTTTATTTTTGCTAGCCCTATTGCACTATCTAGAATGTACAAACTATGTTGGGTAGAAGCAGGAAAAGCAGACATCCTTACCTTGTTTCCCATAAGAGCAAAGCATTCAAGTCTTTAATCCTGAAATATAGTAGCTGTAGATTTTTGTGTAGCTCCTTGATCGGTTAGAGTGTTCTTTTTTAATGTGAATTTTTGAGAGTTTTATCATGAGTAGATGGAGGGTTGGTGCACACTTTTTGCACATTTGTGAAAATGACTAAATTGTTTTTGTCTTTTATTTGATTAATACAGTTTTGGAATGTCTAACCAACATTGAATTCCTGAGATAATCCGACTAAATTATAAATATAAAATCATTTTTACAGGTTACTAACTTCAATTATAGCAGTTTTTTAAGGGATTTTTATGTTTATATTTATAACAAATATTTTTCTGGTGACTTTCCTATGGTTTCTTTGCCTTTGGAGTAGTACCATCTTGATATCTGAATTTGCAAAACTCATTCTTCCTACTATTTTCCTAAAGAATTTATGAAAGGGACACCTGAGCAGCTCAGTCATTAAGCATCTGCCTTCAGCTCAGGTCATGATCCCAGGGTTCTGGGATTGAGCCCCGCTTTGGGCTCCCTGCTTAGCAGAAAGCCTGCTTCTCCTTCTCCCACTCCCCCTGTTTGTTTTCCCTCACTCACTGTGTCTCTCTCTGTCAAATAAACAAATACAATCTTAAAAAAAAAAAGAATTTATGAGATACAAGGAGTATTTATTCCTAATTACTGTTGCACATATGAATTGACCAGGGAAGCTATCTGGAACTGGGCTTTTTTTTGGGGTGGTCTTATCAGTGTCTTTTCTTTTATCTTTTTAAATTTCTTCACAATAAGATGACCAGATTGGGCTCAGGTGTGAACCCCAACCTCTCCACAAGCCTACTTATTTAGAAGTCTTTCTTGTCCCCTTTGGAACCGAATAGACTGTGAGTGGGGTTGAAATGATTTGGGGTTGATAAGATGTGAGAAGTTCCCTGTTGGGGGATCTGGGAGATATTGTCCTCATTTGTCAGAATTTCTATTAACAGGTCTCTTAATTCTGATATAACCTAGGTAAAATTTGAGAGGAAGAAATTCTGTAGTCATGTCTCTACCAGCAATAAAGTTAAACTGAGTAAAAATAGACCAAATCATGAAGAAAAATGCAATCAAAATAAAATAAATCAATTAGATTTCTCTCTCCTCTGGAAATCTAGTTAACAATGAGGCAGTAATGTCCTTATATTTTTAAGATAGTCTGTGATGCATTTTTCTTGTAGGACAAAACAAAACACCTATTATACCAACATAAAAGAGAAATACAAATTGTAATCTAGCCATATATGAAGGAATGAACAATTGGAAGACAACATTTTCAAGACAAAATTAGGAGTCTTGATCATCCAGATACAGAAATTATGCAGATTATTAGTCTTTGTAATTCAAAAACTACGGTGAAATTCAGGTTAAATGTTGGGAGACAGAGGGCAGTTTCCTTGTTTTCTTTTTCTCTCATAAATTACTCCCAAGCCTCAAGGAGAGGCTGCAGACAGTGGGAAAAATCATGGTTATTGATTGCATCCTCTGGGTCACTCATGTGTCCACAGAAGGGACCATTTTCTGTTGAGACCAATTGGTCCAGCTGCCAAGAGGCTGCACCGACCAGTCAGTGCCCCCAATGGCTTGGACCACCACCACGTGGAACACAGCACCACCGACATCATGCAAAAGTCAGTGGACATTGATATGTCTTGCAGTAAGGGAGCCCACATGACACAAGGCATGTCCCTCACCCATTCCTGGCTGAGGACCACATGTGACCTTTGACCTCTCATCCCCCACCCTCAGCTGGTGCTTCACCACTGTGAACCCTTTGTCAGGCTACCATCTTGTTGTGTCGGGTCAGCTGGTTCCAGCCATACCACTGGGGTCCTTGAAAGTAACGTGTCATGTTTTCAGTTTTCTGGACCATCTAACATCTGACAATAGTGAGATGTTTATTGTGAAAGCCACTCAAAAATGAGCTGATAGTTGAGTATTTGATGGCCTTTTCATGTTCCCTGCCATTCACATTGTGCCTGTTACTATTGAATTTTGGGATGACTTGCCCAAAAATCAACTCAAAAAGACCATATACACCATCTCCTTTCCTTTTTCCCAATCCACACATCCAAGAGTGACTTTGGTCATTGGTCATTGAGTGAGGGTGTCACCAGAAAGGGATGATACCCTCTTGGCTGCTTCCTAGCAATTCCTTCCAAGGGGTAAGGAATTGATAGAGACTTATTTTGAAAATTTTGGATTCTACTCCAGCCATTCCCAATGAAGAATCTGACTTTTCCCTAATGGAATCCCAGGCCAACCTGTTTCTCTTGCTCATGGCCCTTCCAGGAGACAGGTCCTGGCTAAGTTTGGGGGTTATTGGGAAAAAATGAAGTTACATCTCTTGGAAAAGGACGTTCATGTCCATATTTTGAGGAGAACAAGAACCCCAGCCCTTGGAGAAACACCATAGGGCCCAGGATTTATGGAGGAAGAACTACATCTTCAGAGTTGTCCCCTGGAGTCTTTCTCCAACAAGCGAAGACCCTGTGCTACTCTCAGGAATGGCTATAGATGTCCAAGCTTTAGCTGATGTCGGATGTACCCTGCCAGATATTTCAGACTCTAATTTGATCCATATCCCCTTAACTACATCAAAAAGTCTATTGGAGGGGAAGCCGGTTGGCTCAGTCAGTAGAGCATGTGACTCTTGATCTCAGGGTTGTTGAGTTCAAGTCCCATATTAAGCATGGAGCCTACTTAAAAAACAGAAAATAAACAGTATGGAGGTTCCTCAAAAAGTTGAAAATAGAACTACCCTATGACCCAGCAATTACACTACTGGATATTTACCCCAAAGACGCAAATGTAGTGATCAGAAGGGGCAACTGCACCCCAATGTTTATAGCAGCAATGTCCACAATAGCCAAACTATGGAAAGAGCCCAGATGTCCATCCATAGATGAATGAATAAAGAAGATGTGGTATATATATACAATACAATATTACACAGCAGTCAAAAAATGAAATCTTGCCATTTGCAATGATATGGATGGAACTAGAGGATATTATGCTGAGTGAAATAAGTCAGAGAAAGACAATTATCATATGATCTCACTGATATGTGGAGTTTAAGAAACAAAACAGAGGATCAGAGGGGAAGAGAGGAAAAAATAAAACAAGATGAAATCTGACAGGGAAACAAACCATAAGAGACTCTTAATCATAGGAAACAAACTGAAGGTTGCTGGAGGGAAGGTGGAGGAATGGGGTGACTGGGTGATGTGTGGACATTAAGAAGGGCACATGATGTAATGAACACTAGGTGTTATACAAGACAGATGAATTACGTCTACCTCTGAAACTAATACTACATTATAATTTACTTATATAATTTATTTACATAATTTATTTAAATTAATTGAACTTAAATAAAATTTTTTAAAAAACGACAGACTGGAGGGGTGGCCCCTTCTTGCACTTGGGAACACCTGTGGCTGCAGCCCCTACCCCATTCCCAGATGGACCCTTGGTGTTTCTGTAGTAGATGAATGCCACCTGTCCGATCCCACCCATGGGCACACAGGGCAGGTTGGACTTCTTGCCTTCTGGCTGCTCCTTTATAAAAACACAAAAACTATTCCCAATTATTATTAACAGGAATAAATTCATATCATTAATATGAATTAACAAAATGAAGTGGAAACCCAGAGGTTTACCACTGGCTGGGAGACCACAATGGGGGCACTAACCAGCTGTGGTCACACTTGTGAAGACAATGGCCAGCATCACTGCCACACACCCTGTGTTCCCCGTGACTTCACTCCATGTGTGAAAACCAGCCTATAATGTGCCTCTCTTCCAGAAACACAGTGACTTGCTCCTTAGGGGGGTATCATAAGAGAAGCTTAAGTGTTTATTTAGGTAAGTGCCAACAGTAGGTCACATAGCCCTGAGATGATGAGACAGATCGTCCAAGTGAGGCTGAGAAGGGCTTCCAGGATAGCTGACCTTTTCCCTGTGGACAGTTTTCCCCACCATGAGATTCATCCAATCACTTTAGCTAACGTGATTAAGGGCACTCCTCCACTCTGCATGACATTCGGGTCAGCCTCACCCCCCCTAGCCAGCATCTATGGACTGCAGGATTGCCCTGGACTTTCTCCTTGAGGCCCAGGACACAGTCTTTGCATTTACCAACATATCCTTGCACCACAGCAAATGAAAAGTTCAACTCAGATGTTTAAAAAGGAAGCTACGGGGTTTTCAAAGACAGATTCTGAGCATTTGGGGAACGTATATGCAGACTGGGGACAATAGTGGAGCCCAATAGCATAGGAGGGCTTTATTCTGCTGCTGGAAGTCCCATCGCAAGTGCTACATGGAACATGTTGAACAGACTTGGTCTGATTCTGTGTTGGTCAAACGAATCAAAGCATCAGAGGAAATGGCCAGCTCTTAGAAAAACTCTCCAGAAGTGAGGGCAAAGGCAAGTGCAGGATATTTGGGGGTGACCATTCTTCCTGGTCTCATGGTTCTGTAGAGCTTGTGTGCAGAGACACTGGCAGCTCTTTCTTCTACATAATTTTTTCAAGGTTGGTCATTTTACCAAGCCTTGGAAGACGGTCTCTTCCTCGGAAGAAGAAAGTAGCTTTGTCACTGTCATAAAATAATGTCTCCCTCCGGGGCAAAGTTCAGATGGCTTTTCTTGGTGTGAAATTTGATTTTATGAAGCTTCAGGTTCCTCACCTGTGAGAGAAACAAACCTACTGTGCACACAGCCCCCACCTGGGCTGCGACCCACATGTGTGACTTGGACAAAGGGGACCTGGCTGGGATACACGACTGAGGCCCTTGCTGAGTTCTGTAGAGAAAAGTGCCTTGTGTCTGACTCTGGATTGTGGGTGTCCTCCCAGTGTCCAAGCACCTGTGGGGGCTGAACTTGGTACCTCGCAAGTAGGGGAGGTCAGATCCTTCCCGGCATCAGTCTGCGAGCAGGGTTACCTCCATTTCCCAGTTGGAGAAACAGGCCTGCAGAGATAATGGACTGATTAAGGTGAGGAGGTTTTATCCACACCACATAGTGAGCTCCCAGTCTGGCATCTATTTGAACGATGCCTCCTCCCTAACCTTCCTGACTCCCCTTCCTACGCCCACAGCCTTGGTTTGATTTCACCTTCTTACTTTACTCCACTGTGACACCTACAAAAGGTAGCATGTGTATTTCCAGTTTGTAACAGACTCGGATGATGCCATTTACTTATTTATGCTTTTCAGTGCCAACTAGTATTTCATGTGAGTTAACTTTTTTTTTTTTTTAAGAAGGTTCCATGCCCAGCAGGGAGCCCAATGCAGAGCTCGAGCTCACAACCCTAAGATTAAGACCTGAGCTGAGATCAAGAGTATGATGCTTAACTGATTGAGCCACCCAGGTGGCCCATGAATTAACTGCTTAATAGCTTGTTAGGTTAATGAATGAATAAATATGGATGGTATGATATAAACCAATAATAACTATCTTATTTGACCTTATAAAATAGCTTTTGAGGTATCTCTATCTGGTTTCTGAGAGGCTCTACCACCAGGTGTGTTTAGAGCATCACCAGAGAGGGGGGTTGGGATCTAGGATTTCTTTCAAGACCAGAGTCCCCAGGGTTCTTGCTCTGCAGACCTAAATGCTTCTTGACTGCCCCATTCCTGATCTGCAAAGTTAGGGGCCATGTTACCAAACACGTAACTGGTCTAGAAGCTCTGTAATGTGTTCTATGTTAGAACTACACACGGTAGAATGAGCACACAGTGAAAATGCCACCTTTGATTCACTGACAGTAAGTCACTATCTCTACACCCCAGATATGTGCCCTGAGCTCATGGTGCAGTAACAGGCGCACACACCTGCCAGACATCACTGCTGTCATTCTCATGTCAAAACATCTCATCGTGTCTTCCCTTTCTCTTGTAAACTTGAGGCATCACCTGTGTTCTTGAGTAAACTGTTTACCCACATGACAAACAGGTGCCTGCTTTTGAGTGTGTGTTCCCGGAGAGTCATGGACCCAAGCACCTTCACTGTCTTTGTGTCCTGTCTCTATTAGTTGTATCTACTTCTGTTCTGGATGTCTCCCTGGGTTCCTCCATTATGACCCGCAGCATTCTGGTGAAGATTTGCCTGCTGTGCATTCATCATGAGTTTTCCTTTCTGTATTTTATGATGTTTTGACATCTTCAAAGGCAGGCTGGCCAAGGAGACTCTGGCCCTCCCAAGGCTAGCCAGTCCTTAGCAAAGGGCTCTAAGGAGCATGTCTTAAGCAAGCAAACCAACCATCCCTGAGTGTATAACCATGAAGGTATCCTTTTTCACCAAGTCTCTATTCCCCCTGCTTCAAATCTCGGGACCACTAGGCAACTAGAGACCATCCCACAACACAAAGCCCTCTGTAGTCATTCAGCCTCCGCTGCCCCACTTTACCTTTCCTCAGCAAATCCCAATAAAGACTTTGGAGTAGGCTTTCACTGTGCTCTTGCTTGTGCCTCTTCAACAAAACCTGATGCCTTCCCCGGGGGAATGCAAGTAATAGAAATAGCCCCAGCCTCTCTGAGTAGTTAGTCACTTCTATAAATTAAATCATGTGGCTACAAATGAGACATGCGGTCTCTCCAGGAGGGGGTGAGGATTCCTACAATGCAGTGTCTTTCCATATCAGTGGTGTAAATATTTCCTAGGGGCTGACTGCATCCTACTGGTGTGACATTGCTAAAGGTGGGAAGAGATGCACACAATTGGCTCTTGCTAGCCACTGACATAGATTAGATTAAACATCTCCTCTTTCTGGAAACCTTTACCATACACCTGACTTCACTACTCTTAAAACCTGGTACATATCCTTCTTTTTTAAAGATTTAATCTATATCTATATCTATATCTATATCTATATCTATATCTATATCTATATCTAT
>ML102940.1:10965-56403 GCA_003697995.1 Taxidea taxus jeffersonii
TCTATATCTATATCTATATCTATATCTATATCTATATCTATATCTATCTATATCTATATCTATATAGAGAGAGAGCAGAGAGTGATAGAGGGAGAGAGAAAGAGAGAGAATCTCAAGCAGACTCTGCACTGAGCGTGGAGCCCAACATGGGGCTTGATCTCAAGACCCTGAGATCATGACCTGAGCTGACCCTGGGATCATGACCCTGAGATCATAATCAGGAGCTGGACATTTAACTGGCTGAGCCACCCAGGGGGCCCACATATCCTTAAATATGTCACGTATGTGCTGTATTGCCTGTTTTCCCAATTAAAATAAAGTGTTTGGTCCATATTCATTGAATCAAGAACCATGCCCGATTCATATTTGCATAATCAACATTAAGCCCAGTGCATGGCATGGGGAGGTTATTCCATAAATATTCTTCTACAAACATGAATGACCACACTGGCAAATATTTTCTGAGCTCTTCTTATATGCAGGGAGTCCTCTAAAGCTTAGGTCATGGAAATGAACAAGACACAGTACTTTTCTTCAAGAATAACATGAGCATGTCAGAGGGCAAAGCTTCTGCATCAACACAAAAACATGAAAGGTCAAAGAATTCTTGTTTGGGAGACAGAACAGTGAAAGACATCAGGTGGAGTGGTAGTAGGCAAGGTTATACCTCAGAAAGTCTCACGTGTCATGCCCAGGAGTTTGTGCTGCACATTGTAGGTGCTGGGAGTCATCACACAATAAAAAATGACAGGCATGTGATATGGGATATAGGATTCTCTGCTGTCACCCACCAGGCACTCTGAATGACTTCCTGCTATGCTTTTTTTTTTTTTTAAGATTTTATTTATTTATTTGACAGAGACCACAAGTAGGCAGAGAGACAGGCAGAGAGAGAGGAGGAAGCAGGCTGTCCACAGAGCAGAGACCCCGATGCGGGGCTCAATCCCAGGACCCTGGGATCATGACCTGAGCTGAAGGCAGAGGCTTTAACCCACTGAGCCACCCAGGCGCCCCCTTCCTGCTATGCTTTCTTGCTTAATGTTTGGACCAGCACATTGCTGTGGAGGGTGGGGAAAGAATGTTAAGGGACCTATACATTTAGATATAGAGGAAGATCATAACTGGTAATTCTAACATGTATGGAACCATTACTTGTTCAAGAGAAGGAAGAGAAGGCCTGAGATGATGGTGATCTGGGGGAAGAGGGAGCCTTTGGGGGAAAGTTATGAAAGTACCTGTACTGGGATCTAGGTGCCCCACTTCAAATACTTCTAGTCAGATCCCTCAACCATCATCATCCTCTCAGTGCATTTTAAACACTAAGATATCAAATGCAAGTGCTATGAATTGTGAAGTCAGGAGACCCTAATGTATATCTTAACTTTGTCACATAGGGAGTTCCCTTTTTCTCATCTTAAGATGGGAATCACAGTACAAACTCCATAAGACAGTAGTGCTAATTAAATGAACAAAGATATGAAAGCCATATTAATTCCAAGTGTTTAAAAATATAACCTACTTGGGGCACCTGGGTGGTTCAGTTGGTCAAACATCTAACTCTTGGTTTGGGCTCAGGTCATGATCTCGGGGTCCTGGGATTGAGCCTTGCCTAAGGCTCAACACTCAGTGCGGAGTCTGCTTGAGATTCTTCCCCTCTCTCCCTCCCCTTCTTCTCCCCCCCCACCTCTCTCTCTCTCTCTCTCACACACACACACACACACACACTCTCTATATATATATATAAAATATATTTATAAAGTTGGTGACATATATATTGCTAGTCGGTGGGCCATAAATTTCTGGATGAATTCTCATTTCAAGTCAAGACATGAGTTCTAGGTCTCTGTTTGAACATCAGTCCTTGATTCATTTATTCATTCATTCAAGCATTCATGCAGATACTCAACAAATATTTATTGGCTGCTCACTATTTATCAAGCACAGCAGACTACAGTGATAAACAACACAAAGTCTCTATCCCCATGAGTGTAAATGAAGTGTGGGTGTGAGGGTAGGGTAGCAGACACTGAAAAATAATTGTACAGAAGATGATCTATGTGTGATATGTGTGATAAGGCCTAGGAAACAAGAAATACCTTTCAGTCTCTCTCTGATTTTCTCTGAGAATATGATCTTCACTGTCTTTATCTTCTGAAAGTCCAGCTTCTGTGGTCACAGTTTTGGACATGGTTGCTTTGTAGCCAAACTCTGGAAAGCCACACTCATTTCCTGTGTTCAGGCATCGTGTCTCACCTTCTTGGCAACCCTCATAGCAGTATCTGAGGCTCTAGTCACACCAGGGCTCAGACAGAGCAAAGAATCAGACAGTGTGGTACTGCCTTCCATCCAGGTCAAGGTCCTTCTAGAAGGTCCTTCTCTGTGGATCTCTACGTACAACTCTCTGAGATGCTACCTGACGCTGGAAAAAAATCCCAAAACTTCGAGTGTCACCCATCTCTGTGGTTAGACTCCAATAGCCATTGATTTTAACCTGGGATGACTTTGAGATTCAACTTGAAAAATTCTTGACTATAAAGGTCCTTTCCTGCCCAGATTTCCCTAGCTAGTTCCTGATCCATAGCTATCTCAGCTTTTTCTGTACCTCCTGGTGTGGTTTCCTAGCAGGCAAACTGTAGCAATCAAGATTATGTTTCCAGATTCAACTTTATCAAAATCTATAAGTTTCCCAGTGAGTGGTCTCAACCGAGCATATTTAAGGCGGCTCATGAATTTTTTCATCAGAAAGTCTTGGAAAAAAATTTAAGAAAGTATCACTATTTCATTTTTACTTAAAAACCTCCCCCTAGCTTTTATTCTTTTGTTTCATTTTTTTTTAAAAGGCCTTATTGAAATATAATGTATACCATATAATTCACTCATTTAAAACATATACTTCATTTGTTTTTAGTATATTCAGAGATAGTTATAACCAGTGTTACAGTCAATTTTAGAACACTGTCATTGCCACAAAAGGCAACCCTCATTTATACCCTACTCATCACCCTATCACCTTCCATCCAGAGCTAAGTACCACTAACCTACAACAGTATCTATAGATTTCCCCATTCTGAACATTTCCTATGAGTGGAATGATATAAAATGTGGTCTTTTGTGACTGGTTTCTTTCATTTAGCGTCATGTTTTCAGGACTCAGTCATATTTTAGCATGAATCAGAATGTCATTTCTTCTTATAGCTGAACAATATTCCATTGCATCGATCGATCAGATTATCTATTTGTACTTGATGAGCATTTAAATTGTTTTTGTCATTAGGCTCGTATGACCAGTGCTGCTATAAACATTTGGATGCAAGTTTTTGGGTGGACATGTACCTTCACTTCTCTTGGGTAGATACCCAGGAGCAGGATTGCTGGGTTACAAGGTAACTCTATGTTTAGTCATTTGAGAAACTGCCAGACTGTTTTCCCAAGGGACTGCACTATTTTACACAACCACCAAAACTGCATGAGAGTTTCAGTTTCTCCACATCCTTGTCCATGCTAGTCACGATCTGACTTTTTCCATTGTAGCCATCATGGTGGGTGTGAAGTGGGATTTCAGAAACACATTCCTGAAGAGCATTTAATGTTTACCAAAATGTTAGTCTTTAGTGCTTTTTTCTAAATGGAAATTATGGACTCACAGTCTGGAGAGATGGAAGTCAATCCAGAGTCAAATATTAACAGCTTCAAAATAGTCTTTGGACTGCTGCTGAATCCCCTTTTTTTCCTGCCTTTCTCTTCTTATGAAGGAATAGGGTTTTGGTTAAAAAAAAAAAAAAACAATTTGATTGATAAACACACAAAATACACTAGTGATATAAAAGTTCATTTCTTTATGGATAATAAATATAAAGAATCTAATTTTGATTCAAATGATTTATCAGCTTTATGTCTCCCTAGGAGGAAACAAGGAGATACAACATTTGATATCAATAAATTAGATTGTTAGTGAAGCTCTCTCCATGCATCACACCCCGTGCTTAGCAATGTTGTTTTATTTGAATAGGTGCAGCTTTGCTTGGCAGTTACGTTATTGATTGAATTACAGACATCATAGAACCTCAGAGTTCACAGAGGCCAAACTCCTTATTTTACAAATGATGCTATTGAGGTCTGGAGATGGTAAATGGCTGAAAAGATCACACACTAGAGACAAAGATAAAAGCTCAAATCTCACTCTGGTCTTTTCCCTATACCACTGCTTTGGGCATTTGCAAATCCTCAAGTGAGGGGAATGTTCCATAAGCCACACATATGTTTTCCCCTGCACTTCACCTCTCTGCTGTCTTCCACAGAAACACACCCAAGAGGAGTCACAGAATTAGAAGACTTAGTTCAACATGTTTGAAATCTCTGTGACCTTTGGACAGTTCTTTCAACTCTAGAGACATTGTTCTCCAAATTATAAAATGAGGAGAATTGTGCACAGAAATCAAATAGAGAGAGCAAAGAGGAAACAGTATTTTAGAAGAACAGCCAAGTTATGACATGGCAGATATCAAGCAACCAAGAAATATTACTTTGATTCAATGGCATGCTTTAAATATTATACTTCTCTATGAAAATTCAAAGTTTCATAGCTTCTCTGTTTTTATAATAAGGTAAATGTTATTGAAGTACTTCTCACTTATGATCAGAGACCTTCTGACACAGATTAGGACCTATCACAAACTCTGTTTTTGAGAGCTTATCTAAAGCCTAAGTCCCTGCCATTCTAATATATGGGCCCCTTTTTCCTGCAAATAAGTAAGCCATCAATAACTACTTCTTTACCAAAACCATTATCCTTTCCAATTTATTTTCCTGGAAACTTTTGGGGCAAAATATTTGACATACTGTTATGACAATCATCTAATTAAACTTTTATGTTTAGAGAAGAAAGGCCACCCAGAGATGGAACAACATGAAAAAAGTTACATGGATACTTAAAAACTTAAGTAGTACTAGAAGCCAGAACCCAATGTCTCACTTAAAAATCATACAACTTACCACTAATCTATCGCTGTGTCTGTGTAAAAATATCAGCCACCTTACAAGTAATTTCTAACCATTGCCTATTTTTTGTCAATAACTTGAAAATATAAAGATAGCACTTCTTAAATGAAATGCTGACATGTCCATTCAAGGAAATGAGCATCTCTTTATTACTCATTTATTTACCAGGCACTATTTCATTTATTAACATGAGAAAGGGAGAGGGTTAAGAAAGGATGGCAGAGATAATTTGTGATATATTACTCTGAATAGAAGGGATCTTTCATCTTCTTTGCCAAAATCATGCAAATGTGAATTTAGCTTAAACTAATGGAGCATATGAAAGGCAAAAAAAAAAAAAAAAAAAGAAGAAGATTAAATGTGAAGTAATTTTTCTTAATATAAGGAATCTCACTTTGAGTTTTTATCAAGACTTGTTCTAGATCAATGTCAAAGTGAATAAAGCACAGGTGTTCTTTCTGTCCCACTCATCCTTTCCTGAATTATTTAAACAAGCCCTTAGGAAGTATCCATCAAGTATCAAGTATTACAATAAGCACAAAATATTGAATGAAAAGCAAACCAGTATCCTTGGTCCATGCTCTAGTGTTCTTAAGGTAAACTGAAACTGGTTCTAAGCAAATGATTAAGAAAAGTTGCAATATTACAATTCGGCACATGCTACAAAGTAAGGGAAAATGTTGGCTGAGGAAAGGGATTAGTATGAGGGGTACAGTTAGGGAACAGTTCCTTGGGAAATGAGCACTGAGGTCTGAATGATGATAGGGAAGGCATCCAGGTTTTCCAATGTATGGAGGTAGACTGTTGAAAGGTGGGAAGTAGATTGGGAGAACCATTCATGGAAGAGCAAATAACATGCAAAAAGGCCTTTTGACAGAGGAGACAGTAGGGGTGCAAGGAACTGAAAAAGGGCAAATGTAAGAGCCACACAGTATTGGGAGAAAGAAGGACAGAAGTGGTGCTGCAGAGATCAGTAGTACGTACGGGGACTAAAAATAACTCTGTGGGGCACAGTAGGGGACTTTTTCTTTACCTGTTCAATGAGAGCCTATGGAAGTGTTTCACCGTAGCCATTAATGTGGAGCTTCATCAGATATGCATTGAAAATACTCTGGCCACAGCCCAGAGTATGAAGTTGTAATCCAGATGAGTGATGGTGATATCTTAGAACCAGATAATTAAAGATGGCTAAAAAATAAAAATAAAAATGAATGGTTTTGAGTCTAGACATGAGGTTAACTTGGACCTGGACATGAGGAGTGAGAGAGGAGCAGATGCCAAGTCTGAAACCCAGGTATCTGTCTGTCTTTGCGGCGGAAGAATGGTGGTGCCATCACTGTCTACAGTGGAAGTCCAGGGGAGTGTCTATGAGGATTTCAACATATGGAGCATGAGATGCATTTTTTAAAAATTTATTATTATTATTTTTTTTTATTTAAGAGAGGACAGGCAGCTCAATATAGTCTTGAGCTCAGAGCAGGACTTAAACTTTGTTTTAGAGTTACACCCTTAGCAGTATGGACAATTAAGAGGTTATGGAAACCTCTTTTTTTGTGGGCATGGTTATTCCCAGGGAAAGATGACTAATAAAGAGGATTTAAAAAGACCATAATCAAACAGTAAATATTGCCAATAAGTAACATCCATCTAAATGAAAATTAGTCTTCCAAATGAATAAAGAGCAAATGGTCAGAGATGAAATAAATCCAAGATAGTAGGGAGCCATTGGGTTCATAACAAAACTAGTTTAAAAATGAAGGAATGGTCAATAATGTCACCTAGTCTTGAGTTACAAATTAAAATCTAAAACATATCCATTAAATTTCAGTTTTGAGGAGAGTGGAGTAATCAGATTAACACATTCTGGGATCACTTTCAAGAATTTTGATTGTGATGAAGAAGAGAGGTAATAGTTGCAAGGAAATGGAAGTAAAAAACATTTGGGGAAAAAATCCATTCAACTTATTACATTGTTAAAAGTCAGAATGACTGAAACTAGGTAAATGTTTATAGGAACCACTTGATAAGACATAAATAATGCATGCTACTGTTTCTAGATAATCCATCCCTCCATTCATTAAAACTAATAAGCAAAGGAACTTACTCAACAGATTTGGGAAATATTTTTTAAATACTTGAGATAACATCTTTTTTACCCAAGAATTTTTCCCGAACTAACAACAGAAAAGAGTCCTATCATATCTCAATCTGTATTAACTTCTTGTTGTTACTCTAACAAATCAGAGCTTAGTTAGTGGCTGAAAACAACACAAATTTGTTCCTTTACAGTCTGAAAGTCAGAAGTCTGAAATGGATCTCACGGAGCTAATCCAAGGTGTTAACAGGATCACACTCACTCTAGAGGCCCCATAGAAGAGTCCATTCCCTTTCCTCTTTTAGCTTCTAGGGCTGCACTTTTTGGACCTTGACTCCTTCCTCCACCTTGGAAGCCAATAGCAAAACACGTTCAAGTCTCTTTTTGTTCCATCATTACTTCACCCTTTTCTTTACTCGACCTTTTTGCCTCTGTCATATAAGGACCTCTGTGAGAATTTAAGCCTTACCTAGATAGTCCAGAATAATCTCACTTCAAGACCTCTGTAAAATCTTGAGCTGTGGATTTAATTATAGCTGTGAAATTCCTAGTACCATGTGAAGAAACATTCATGTGATCAGGGCATTAGGACATGGGCATCTTGGGGGAACCACAATTGAGCATATCATAGTCTACCTTATAGCCCTCAAGGATTCATGTCAACTCTCTGTGGAAAATATATTCATCTCATGTCAACATCTCCCAAAATCTTAACACATTACAACATCAACCCATGACCAAAATTCCATCTAAACTCCTCAGTTTAAAGGTCTCATGTCTCATCGTCTAACTGTGGTATGGGTGAAACTCATTATAACCCATCCTGGAGCAAAATTCTTTTCCACTTATGGACCTATGAAACTATAAAATTGAAAAAACAAAAAACAAAAAAAAACGGCAGCACAATACAATAGTAGGGAATATGGGAATTGTAGATAGTGTCATTCAAAGAGAGAAATGAAATATAGAAAGGAATCACAAACTCCAATAAGTTTAAAAATCCAAATGGGAAAGTTATAATGTGGAAACAATTTGAAAATTTTCGAAATGAGAATTTATATCCATGAAGTGAAGTATTTTGTACAATTTTAAAGAAAGTACATATAAGATTAATTCAGTACCCCCAAAAAAGGAGGGGGATTCATAATTGCCTAAGGAATGGAGTTTGTTTTCCAGTCATGAAGGTTTAGCTTGTATGAACCTAAACTGTTACAGAAACTGAATATCATTAGAAAAAACTCTGTTCCAGTGGATTGAATAGTTACTGCCAAAGACCTACCAGTAAAGACCAAAATACAGGGAATGGAGAGGATGAGTCCAAAATTCAACTATGTTTTTCAATACAAGGCACTTGGCAATTCACCTTAGCAGCCTTAGTTGGAAAAGCTTGAGCAGATGTTGGTTATTTCATAATCCTAGCAGAAAAAGACATGAAGTTCAAGTCCTGTCAACATAATAGGGGCACTGAGAAACATCCAAGGTTTTCAGTTAAATTCATGAAGGGCTACCATCTACAAGTAATAATAAACAGAAATACATAAATCTAAACTAAGAAAACATTAAAACCACATCTTGTCAGCTAATTAACGCACTGGATTAGAATGATAACCATCTACCAGAAGTAAATTTAAATCCTGCTGGGAAAAGGATTCTCATAGTCAATATTCAATAACACCTTACCAGGCACACAACCATAATAGATCAAGTGACAAAATCCTAGAGAAAAACAGACAATAGAAATAGCATAACAGATGGTTTAGTTATATGGAATTGTTAAATATAGGCATTAAAATAATTATGTTTAATATAGTGACAAAGTTCTTGTGTATTTAATATATACAATATCATATATATCTATTCTATTTAAGTGAATAGAAAAATCAACAAAAAAAACAGGAGAATAAAACAACACTGAATTATTAATATAGATTGATCAGAACAGCTAAAATTAAAATTGATGTCCATAGGCAAAGATGCCCATAAACTGCTATTCTCAGTCATTACCTATACAGAAAATATTTGATGTATTATGCTATATTAGGGATTGGCAAACTCATGGGTCAAATCCGACCCAATATTTTGAGATATTTTGAAATAAGAATGGATTCTACATTTTTCAACAGTTGGAAAAATCATAAAAAGAATACTATTTCATGTCACTTGAAAATTATGTGAAATTTGAATTTTAATGTCATAAAAACATTTTGTTGGCATACAATCATACTCATTTGCTTATATATTGTAAGTGGTTCCTTCTACATTACATCAGCAGAGCTAGGTAGTTGTGATTAGGACAAGTGTATCCTCAAAGTTGAAAATATTTGATCTCATGTCCTTAGAGAAAGAGTTTCTGCACTCCTGGACTACTTTCAAATCAATAACTTCATCACATGCCTCCTCTAAGAGAAATAAGAATCATCACAGAGTGAAAGAAGATATTTGTAACACCTGTATATGGCACTGTATTTGTACCTTTAATATTTTTTAGCTGTATAAATCAATAAAGAAAATATAGACAACCTAACAGAAAAACAGATATTCAGAAAAGGGCATAGCCAAAAGGTTAATCATTATTCCTGGTCACAAGTAATGCAAATTCAAACTGCCCTGAATCATCAATACATTTCTGTCAAAACAGCTAAAATTCAAGTGTGATGGATATGCAAAGATGTTTGTCCACTGGTACTTCCAATCACTGTCTTTGAGAATGTACATTGGTGCAACCACTTTGGAAAGCCCAGTGGCATTTATTGAAGCTGGATGTATGCATGTTGTGCAGTTCTCAAATTCCACTTCAACAGAAACACAAACATATGTTCACCAAAATTCGAGTATGCTCATTGCATTACTTATAATATCTCTGAGCTGAAAACAAATTTCCATGAACTCAAGTGCATTCTATAACATTATTTTAATGTAAATCAATTGCACAAACATGGTGTTGAATGAAACAGGCCAGAAAAAGAAACGTGTTAATACTGTAAACCTCCCTTACGTGGTTATTGTATATGGTTCAAGAACGGTCATACATTCTATTCAATTAGAAGTCAGAGAAGCCCTGGGGTGCCTGGGTGGCTCAGTGGGTTAAGCAACCAAGTCTTGATTTTGGCTCAGGTCATGAACTCAGGTTGTGAGATCAAGCCCTGCACTGGGTACTATGCTGGGCATGGATCCTTCTTAAGATTATCTCTCTCTTTCTCTCCCTCTGCCCCCTTACCCACTCTCCAGTTGCATGCATATTCTCTCTTTCAAAAAAAAAAAAGTCAGGAAAGTCCTTACTTTTGCAGAACAGGACAATGACCAGGAAGGAGACTGATGGGAAGGTGGTAAAATATTATTAATAGTTTTTTCCTTGACTTTTTGAGCAGGATAAATGTGTTATCTACCCCAGGAAAATCCATCTAATTTGTGCAATTGTCACTCAATACAATTATTTAAAATATTTTATATAGAATGGTTTTAATTATGAACATGTGCAATGCAAATAAAACTGAAGTTAGTTGTTTGGGGTGAGAAAGATGAGTGGTCACTCTGTCCCTCACCATCAGCATTTGGCAGAGAGTGGGTTAGGGTACAGCAGCATATGACATGAGTCTGTTTTCCACTACGCCACTCTGTCCACTGTTGGTTTACCTCTGTGTAGGCAAAAAGTGGGGGGAGACTTAAAACAGAAGGTAGAGTTCCTGGATGCCATGTTGTTCAGAGGACCTGCAAGAGACCCCCAGAGATTGCAGGAATCCATAGGAAACAGAGCTCTGTTGGCAGGTGTGGTGATGGGGGCAGATGCCCCACTCCAGCTTGTTCTCTGCCAAACAACATTAAAAAGGTCTGTGGAGTATTCAGTGGACAACCTTACTTGTCTTTCTATATCGAGTGAATTTGTATATAGGAAAACAATCAAAAGTCAATATATATACTTATTTGTAATTTAAATATAAATAAAATATATTAATTTCACTAAGATTTTGTCAGTTTGGGTTACTAAAACAAAATAGACTGAGTAGCTTAAAAACACAGAAATTTCTTTCTCACCGTTTGGGAGGCAAGGGTGAACTTCATTGTTGGGATGAGAGCTCTTTTCCTGATTCATGGAAGACTGTCTTTTTTGTTGTGTTCTTACGTGATGTAAAGGGGCAAGGGAACTCTCTGGGGTCTCTATTATGACAGCACTAATCCTGTTCATGAGGGCTGTTCTCTTGTGACCTAATCACCTCCCAAAGACCCCAGACAATCGTTTCCTGATAGCAGGAAGAAACTACTGAGGTCAGTAATATCTATACACACTGTGTGTCTAGAACTGTAGAACTGTGTCTAGAACTGTGTGTCTAGAACTGTAGACATGCACTACTTAGGAACTTTTAAAGGAAGACTAATTGACCACAGCAGAGGTAAGAGATCAAAAAGAATTTCCTTATGGGAAGCATTTGATTTTTAAGAAGCTAAAATTTCTATAAGGACAGCAACACGAAGCTACTCATGCAAATTCTTTGGCTATGAAATAATTACATTTTCATTTATGTATGTATTCATTTACTGTTTACTGAGCATCTTTGTCTCAGTCACTGGCTTGGCTCTGGGAAAAGAAAATGAGGACTGTTTTTACATTTATTTCTTTATTGCAGGCACCCCTGAACACAAACTGATATAAAAGCATGCGGAAGTTGGGACAGAATTCTGTAGTGAGAGAGAGAAGGGAGGGAGGGAGCATGATAGGTTTTATGTAGGTTGGGGAGTGGATGATTCTTAATGAAAAATGACTTGAGTGTGGAAACAGGATAACCAAGTAGAGGCTGAAACTCAGAACAAGGAAATATTTGAAGTAGAACCCATGGTTAAAGATGTAGGTGAAAATATCATTGGAGTAGAATGATAAGGGACTACATAGCTGAGACCAGTATCTTGGAAATCTCCATGGTCCCTGAGACCAAAACAATGGATCATGCTATAATTCCAGACATTTTATTTTGTTTTTGATTTTTTTTAAATTTTGAGGGGTAAATATAATTTATATCCAATAAATTTTCCCTATGTCCTGCTCACACCAAGCATCTCTCTCATCGGAAACAAGGATTAAGAATTGGACAGCATCTGTTCAAGCTCTCTCACTTAATCATCTTGAAACATGAATAAATCGTATGAAAATATATACTCTGCTCTTGAGAAAACTACAGAACCGATGGTGTAAATTAAAACAGGCCAATTTGTTAATATGAATTACTGTACCTCACTATAAGTGCTATTCCCTTTCTTAAAGTGTGAATTGTTGATAAAATCAGAATAGTAACTCTCATGCCACACAAAGACATCAGAAACAAATTAGAAGCCAAGGAAAGAAAACTTGTGATAAAACAGCTTTTAAAACAATCTTATGATCATAGACAGGCCATCCGAACTAACAAAGACCCAATTTGCAAATTGTGTGTTCCTGTGAATGTGGGGTCTAACATACCCATCTTCTTTTTCTTGGTTGTCACCTGTATTAATCTGTGATGGCAGCCATCACAAATAGCATACACAGGGTGGTTAAGAAACTGAAGTGTGTTGTCTCACGATCTGGACTAGAAGTCCAACATCAAGGTGTCGATGGGGTTGGTTCCTTCTGAGGGAAGTGATGAGGAGATCCCTGTATGCCTCTGTCCTAGCTTCTGGTGGCTGGCTGACAATCCTTGGGGTACCTTGCCTTGTAGAAGCACTACCTGGAGTTGACCTTCCTCTTCAGAAGGTGTGCTCCCTGCCTGCATGTCTGTGTCTACATTACCCCTGACTGATAAAAACAACAGTCATATTGTTTTAGGGAGCTAGCCTACTCCAGTATGACCTCACTCTAATGGAACTGGAAAATAATCTATTTGCAAGCAAGGTCACTTTGACGTACAAGGCACTGGGGGTTAGAACTTCAAGATATGAATTTGGGGGGGGCATAATTGTACCTATAACAGTCTTCCCTCAGGCCCCCCCAAAACACATGTGCCTCTCACATGCAAAATACATTCAACCCATCTGAGCATCTCTGCAAGTTTTAACACATTCCAGCCCCAACTCAGAGTCCCAAATTTCATCTCAACATCACCAAAATCACTGAGATCTGAGGTGTGATTCATCCTGAATTCCTCTCCAGCTGTGAAGCTGTGAAACCAGACAAGGGATGTGCTTCCAAAATGCAGTGGTGGGTCAGGCACAAGGAGACATCCCCACTCCAGAAGGGAGAAGTCAGAAGGAAGAAAGGAATCGTGGGTCCCAAGGAAATCCAAAACAGAACAGGGCAAATTCCATTTGATTTAAGGCCTGAGAATGATCTGCTTTGGCTCCATGTTCTGTCCTCCAGGCCCAGCAGGGTGATGGCCATGTCCCCTTGGCCCAAGCCCTCAACCCGTGGTGACCATGGGAGCCCAACAGCCCGATCCATGGCTCTGCCCTAAAGTCATTTTTTCTTCATTTTATATCCTCTCTGTCCCATTCAATGCAGGCAGGCTGGCAGTGTGGCTGCTTGTATAAAATTCTAAAAACAACTCATTGGCCCCTTGTGCAGTTCAAAGCAGGCCAAATCATTGGACAAGACTGGGTATTTCCTGGGTAACAGCCTCTCTGCGTCCGGCTTCTGCTGAGATGCTTGATTGGATCCATGAGTCACACAGCTAATCTCTTTAGCACATGGCTGTCCAGCCATATATTTGGCCTTGTTTCCAGGGCACACTGTTAGATTAGACTGAGAATCTTCCAAATCATGAAGAGCTGGTTTCTTTTTAACAGTTTCTTCCTAGATGTATTTCTTTCCTTTTGCATCCTGCTCTAAACAAGAAGAAATGAGACCACTCATAAAATACTTTGTCTAGAAATCTCGCTAAATATGCAGGGTCATAGACTTAGGTCTATGCAAGTCCCTAGACCAAGTACATGGTCTACTCTCCAGAAAACACTGGGACACAGTACAGGAAAGGTCTCCACCACTGTATAACAAGAATGGCTTTTTCTCCAGTTCCCATAACATGTTCTTCATTTCTGTCTTAGCTCTCATCAGAAGTACATCTCATATCCATGTCTCTACTCACTATCTCCTCCAGGAAATCAAAGTTGTTTTGTTTTGTTTTGTTTTTCCCTTATCAGGCACCTCTTCTAGAGCTCTTCCAGTTTCTACCCACTACCCAATTCTAAAGCCGCTCCACATATTTTAGTATCTGTTTCAACAGCACCCACTTCCCAGTACCAAGATCTGAATGGCCATCATGAAAGAAAAAATCATGAATTTTACATCTGTGTTGTATTTAAGCTCTTAAGAATGAAATATAGTATTTGGTGGCACAGACTAGACCAGAAATGACCGCAAACCAGTTGGCAATGGACGTAGCTGGTACTGTAATAAATTCTATGTCATCGATTTATATGATTTCCTGCTCCACATTTTCTAAATGTCAAAACCGTATTAAGGTATGCACAGTGACTGAGCCCTATCATGCTAAAGCTTCAGGAATACACCTGCAGGATTCTTCTCTAATTATTGAACACAAGTTTAAAAAAAAAATAAGTGTCTTTTGAAGCAATACTCCACATATCATTCTGGATCAATAGGTGAATTGTTTCTACACCTCAAGTTCCTAATTTGTTTCTCTGGTTTAGGAAAGCGTTTCTTCTTTGATTAATGGGCTTATTTGTTCCCAGCAAAAAACCACAGGATCCAGTGACATCCTTGAGCATAATTATCCTCTAATTCCAGTTACTGCTATTGAAGCACCCAGTGCTCCTTGGGTGGGGGAAGCCAGAATAATAGAGACAAACAAATTCAAAGGTCAGTAGTCTACACTGGGCTCATGGGTACTAAAATCAGAGATCATTTCAGAACTTGTTTATCCACAACATGCTTAAAGAGATGGGAAGAGGCAAGAGGCCTGGAAGACAGAGTCCAAAATAAAGGGGATCTGGAAACCAGTTACTGTGAGTGGGTGTGAAACAGTCATGGGGTTTTATGAGAGTAAAGAAACCTTGTTTCAGGGGCGCCTGGGTGACTCATCAGTTGAGCATTGGATTCTTGGATTCGGTTCAAGTCATGATCTCAGGGTTGTGAGATGGAGCCCCACGTTGGGTTCTATGCTCATCAGGGTGTCTGCTTGGAATTCCCTCTCTCCTTCTCTATAAAACAAAACAAAACAAAATAAAACAAAACCAAAAAAGAAACAAAACAAAACAAAAAACCTAAAAAAAGAAATTTGTTCCAGAATTAGTGGATCAAGAGTCATGACAACACATCCAAAATCTGTGAAACGTAATCACACAATTATTACAAACCAACAGTCTTGAGCTATTTTTAAGTATAGCAATGCCGACATATTGAAACCTATAAAGTGTTTAAAATGTTGAAATGGATTCGATAATATGTGTGTGAAATGTTTATAGTGATGTTTACTCATACGTGCAATTTATTTCATCTGGCGATGTATAAGAAAGTTTGATAAATGGATAGATTAAAAGGGCTACATGTGATAGGACAGGTAATGTTAATAATAGGGTTTAGGTGGAGTGCCTGGGTGGCTCAGTCAGTTAAGCCTTAGACTTCTGATATTGGCTCAGGTCATGATTTCAGGGTCATGGGATCGTGCACCCCACAGCTCCCCCCCAACTCCCCCAACCCCCTGTTGGTGTCTGTGCACTCAGCCTGGAGCCTGCTTGAGATTCTCTCTCTTTCCTTCTGTTCCTCCCCTTCTGCTCTGTAAGTAAATGAATAAAATCTTAAAAAAATAATAGGGTCTAGGTGGTAGATACATGAATATTAGATATAAAATTATTTCAACTTTTTAGTGTGTTTGCATATTTGTTATTTAAAAAAAGAGGCTAAGGAAGTAAATAGGCATAACCTGCTCTTTCCCCACTGATTTGGGTGTAGCTTAGCTTAGTTAGGGATTGGCTAAATTCCCTGGAATGGCCTCTCTTTCTCAGTGGGAATGTGGCTTAAATTTGTTTGGGATAAGGGTGATCTCATCCTGCAGGGCAAGTTCCCCTGTTCATCACACCTGCTGCCTGCAGGTGTGGAGTGGCTGCCTCTGTCTTCTGTCTCTCCCTTGCTCCCTGGAGGAGGCCACATCCAGACTTCACCAGGAAGCTCCTCAGGGTGTGAACCAGTCAGGAGACAAAGGAAAGGGAAAGCGGGTGTCCATGGATAAATCTCAGTCAGCCAGTGACCCTATATCAGACATTCAGGGACCACTGGGTGACTATGGGGTTGGGGAAGCACCCTGAAAATGGTGGGTGGTTTGATGCACCGGCTGGAGGAACTGTGCCCAGAGGCAGAGAGGTGAAGTATGAGACTGTGTGGTGGGCGGGCCATCCATGCCAAGCTAGAGGCCCAAGTTTAAAAGTTAGAAGAGCCTATTTCTGGGCTCTCTATTCTGTTCCATTGATCTATGTGTCTGTTTTTGTGCCAGTACCATACTGTCTTAATGATGACAGCTTTGTAGTAGAGCTTGAAGTCTGGAATTGTGATGCCACCAACTTTGGTTTTCTTTTTCAATATTCCTTTGGCTATTCGAGGTCTTTTCTGGTTCCATATAAATTTTAGGATTATTTGTTCCATTTCTTTGAAAAAATTGGATGGGATTTTGATAGGCATTGCATTAAATGTGTAGATAGCTTTAGGTAGCATAGACATTTTCACAATATTTATTCTTCCAATCCATGAGCATGGAACATTTTTCCATTTCTTTGTGTCTTCCTCAATTTCTTTCATGAGTGGAAAAAAGACAGCCTCTTCAACAAATGGTGTTGGGAAAATTGGACAGCCACATGCAGAAAAATGAAATTGGACCATTTCCTTACACCACACACAAAAATAGACTCAGAATGGATGAAGGACCTCAACATGAGAAAGGAATCCATCAAAATCCTTGAGGAGAACACAGGCAGCAACCTCTTCGACCTCAGCCACAGCAACTTCTTCCTAGGAACAACGCCAAAGGCAAGGGAAGCAAGGGAAAAAATGAACTATTGGGACTTCATCAAGATCAAAAGCTTTTGCACAGCAAAGGAAACAGTCAACAAAACCAAAAGACAACTGACAGAGTGGGAAAAGATATTTGCAAACGACATATCAGATAAAGGGCTAGTATCCAACATCTATAAAGAGCTTAGCAAACTCAACACCCAAAGAACAAACAATCCAATCAAGAAATGGGCAGAGGACATGAACAGACATTTCTGCAAAGAAGACATCCAGATGGCCAACAGACACATGAAAAAGTGCTCCACATCACTGGGCATCAGGGAAATACAAATCAAAACCACAATGAGATACCACTTCACACCAGTCAGAATGGCTAAAATGAACAAGTCAGGAAATGACAGATGCTGGCGAGGATGTGGAGAAAGGGGAACCCTCCTGCACCATTGGTGGGAATGCAAGCTGGTGCAACCACTCTGGAAAACAGCATGGAGGTTCCTAAAAAAATTGAAAATAGAGCTACCTTATGACCCAGCAATTGCACTACTGGGTATTTACCCTAAAGATACAAACGTAGTGATCCGAAGGGGCACGTGTACCCGAATGTTTATAGCAGCAATGTCCACAATAGCCAAGTTATGGAAAGAACCTAGATGTCCATCAACAGATGAATGGATAAAGAATAAGTGGTATATATATACAATGGAATACTATGCAGCCATCAAAAGAAATGAAATCTTACCATTTGTGACGACATGGATGGAACTAGAAGGTATTATGCTTAGCGAAATAAGTCAATCAGAGAAAGACAACTATCACATGATCTCCCTGATATGAGGAAGTGGAGATGCAACGGGGGTGGGAGTTAAGGTGGTAGGAAAAGTAAAAATGAAACAAGATGGGATCGGGAGGGAGACAAACCAAAAGAGACTCTTAATGTCATAAAACAAACTGAGGGGGGTGGGGGGGAGAGGGGTTGGGAGAGGGTGGTGGGGTTACATTATATGTTTAAATAAAGCTTAAAAAAAAAAAAAAAGTTAGAAGAGCCGAGCCACGAAATCTTGCCATTTGCAAGATGGTGGATGGAGCTAGAGAGTAGTGTGCCAGGCGAAAGAAGTCAGTCAGAAAGACACACACCTTACAATTTCATTCCTATGTGGAATTTAAGGAACAAAACAGATGAACACAGGGGAAGGGAAGGAACAATAAATTAAGATAAAAACAGAAAGAGAAGCAAACCTCTAGACTCCAGGGCACAAACAGCGTTGCCAGAGGGGAGGGCGGTGGGAGGGACAGGGTGAGGGGCTTGAAGGAGGGCACCTGACGCAATGAGCACTGGGTGTTCCAGAAGATGGACCACTGCATTCTACCCGGGCACTTATACACCATATGTTAACTAACCCGAATTTAAATAATAAATAAATAAAGTCAGAAGCGCTGAGATTAAGGAAAGATGGGGGATGCAAGGGTGTCCCTTACTCTCCCGGCTTCAGGGCTGGCAGACAAGGCAGAACACACATTCTGCAAAGCCGGGAGGTCACAAACTACCATGGATGAGGGCATGCTAAACCAGATTAGATGAGAAGAGATGGAATCCCCCAGAAAGCGAGGAAGGGAAAGATGTTCTGGAGATTGACAAAGTGACAGAGGAGTGCCCCATGTGGTCTCATCTCTAATAAACACAAAGGGAACTTTTGAATAGTAATTGCCTGAAGCTTCTTACAATAGAGAACAGGAGCCCAAATCCCCTAGGAGAAAACTTGCTTGCTTTCTGTCTTTTCACTTGTAAATCTTCTATCTTTGGAAGGTAAACACCAGGGAGCTAAAACTCATCCCAGTGTTGCCTGAGTCAGAAAGAGGAAAAAAAAAAAATGGCAGCGTGAGGGGGGCGCTTTTTTTAAAATACAGACTGCTGGGGATTCCCCAGAATCCATCCATGCTCCCTAAGATTGCTGGTCAAGGGCAAATAGAAATGCTGAAATTCTTCTCCACAAATGTTAGTAAAAAGCTGTAGCCTTGTGAGTGGGTCACCTTGACTCATTCTATCTGCCAGAGACACAGTCTGGATTCAACCCTATTCATAAACCAGTGAGTTTCACAGCCTCGTAGTGACTCATAGCTAAAGGTTTGGAATGAAATCTACAGGGTGTCTGTCTGTGTCTGTGTGTGTATTTAGGTATGTCTTTGGATATATGTTATGTAGAGTGATGTTTTTCTACCTCTGGAAGCCCCATATATAGGACTCTCTGCTCAGCAGAGAGCCTATTCCCCCCCTCTCTCTGCAGCCTCCCTGCCTACTTGTGATCAATGTCTGTCAAAGAAATAAAATCTTAAAAAAAATTAAAAAATAAAAGGATAAAGTTTCCTTGGACTATGGGTATCTTGATAAGACTCTGAAAGGGTTTTTCTTTACCTTTTGAGTAAACTGCTTAGAAAACAGAGATCCTGGGATGCCTGGGTGGCTCAGTTGGTTAAGCAGCTGCCTTTGGCTCAGGTCATGATCCCAGCGTCCTGGGATGAGTCCCACATCGGGCTCCTTGCTTGGCAGGGAGCCTGCTTCTCCCTTTGCCTCTGCCTGCCACTCTGTCCGCCTGTGCTCGCTCTCTCTCTAACAAATAAATAAATAAATCTTTAAAAAAAAAAAAAAGAAAAGAAAAGAAAACAGAGATCCTGTCTTTTATCAAAATGATTTCCTGTGCTACATGTTGCCTTCACCAGATCTTTGATCACTTATGAAAGCCAAGTCTCCAGAAAGAGAGCCAAGTTTTTTAAATCAGGAAACAGCTTTCTGCATTTGCCTGAAGATAGTTTATGGTCTTTCTGGTTAAAGAGAAAGTTTAGTACTTTCATAAAAATCTGTGATCTTATTTAGTCCAACTTTGATATTTTTGATTATGCTTCCCTAAACAATAAAATTCTAGATGGTGTCTTTCCAACTTTTGAACTATCCTGTGATTTTCCTGGAACTTCTCAAAGGGCTTGTTCTCCCTCCCTATAAAAGGAAGATGTTACACTATCAGGCTTATTTGGTATGCTGTCACAAGCAGCACTCTGGAAGGAGAAGTAATGTGAGGCTCTCTTGAGCATGTATATTGGTATGGAAGTTATTAATATATGTGTTCCAGGAATTGTACAAAATTCCTAAGAATCTGGCATGCCCTGATGTAATGTTATCAATCATAACTCTAATTGTGATTTTTAAAAGGGTGTTTAGAAATAACCAAACCCCCTTGTCAATTGCATTATAAGGGAGTCCCATCAGCTCTTCAACAATGGTCTTTTGTCAGTTACAGATAGTTATTGTTTTGCTCTGATGCTTTTCCAAAAGTGCTCCTGCAAAACTGTTTCATTTTCAAGGAGATTCATGAAAAATACTCTAATGGGTTTTTAATTTTTTTTTTCTTTTTTTAACAAACCCTTGTGTCAAAGGTTGACTTTGAATAGATCCTGGGGAGGGAGCTGCTCTGCTACCTACAGAATGCCAACCCAGAAGCAGATCCTTTAAGAACGGTTTAGCACCAGGCTCCCCACGAATGTGCCTCCAGTGACTGGAATCACATCAATTCCCTTAGTGCAGGAGGGGCAACTGTGAACCATTCATGAGCTCCTCAAGGCCACCGGCATAGTTGTCCCATGATAGCCCAGCACATGTCCCTGATGCTCTTTCCCCACAGCAGTAAAACGGGCCCTTTACATGTGCTGCTATAATGTTAACGTGTGAAAACGTGACTCTGATGCGGAACCCCCCATAGGCTATGCTTGTGCATCTTTGAGGGAGAAGGTGGGCAGTAAACTTACGGAATATTTTGATTTTTTTTTTTTATTTGATAGAGATTACAAGTAGGCAGAGAAGCAGGCAGAGAGAGAGGAAGGGAAGCAGGCTCCCTGCTGAGCAGAGAGCCCGATGCGGGACTCGATCCCAGGACCCTGAGATCATGACCTGAGCTGAAGGCAGAGGCTTTAACCCACTGAGCCACCCAGGCGCCCCAGTAAACTTACGGAATATTTAAGCCAACGCACAACCATAAGGTTTTGGGGAGTCCTATGTTTGGGTAAGACGTGCCTGTCCCAGAAGCAGGCATGGACAAGGTGCAAACCTATTCAATCCCTAAGAGTATGAAAGAGGGGCCAGCTTTTACAGAGATTTGGGAGTTCTGGAGGACTTCTATTCTGCACCTCGTACTGTCCTTCCCTCCATTATACCACCTGGTCAAGAAAGGGCATGTGTGAGGCTGGGGATCAGAGCGGCAAGCAGACCTTGAGAATACAGAAATACTGTTGCAGAACCTGGACTGGATCATGGCAGAAGAACCAAGCGGCCCTTGGAGACTTTGGAGGATCAGAGGTTTATTTAACACCAGCGGGCTCAGATGAGGTTTTTCTCCAAAGGTCTGAGCCTCGAGCACAAGCAGGGAGGGGGATTTATACCCTGCTACTTCCACATACTTGGTACTTTTGGCACTTGGAAAATGGGGTAGGAAAGAACCCAGAAGGGCTTTGAGACAGGGACTGCAATTCCTTTGCTGGTTTGGTCTGCCAGCTCAGAGTATAGTTTTTCCCTATCATTCCCCCCTTTGATGCCCCTTTAAACACCTAGTTTAGAGGGCATCATTATCATTTATTACCATGGCCCTGCAAGCCTGCTATTTGGACAGTGGCTCGCCTGGTACTAATGCTTTCTAGGAACTTAGCAATCCATCTTAAGTTTCCTATGGCTGCCCAATAAGTAATAACAATAACAAGTTTCTGGGAGAAAGTCCAGTCTGAAGGGGGAGTAATGTAAAGTCCAACTCCAGAGGTGAGGGTGTCGGTGTCATGGCGACAATAGCCCGGGACCCACCAACTGATGGAGTCTCACCAAAAGTGGAGCCAGAGCAGGTCCATAGGATCTGGTTGGGCTTTCCACGATGTGATTCATCCAACTGGTGAGAGTCTTCTTTACTCCAGAAAGGTGGACCAATTCAGTGACACCTAAGACCCTGAAGGCGGTAGGGGTGGTTAGAACAACAGTGTGGGGCCCTGTCTACCATGGTTTGAGGGGGTCCTTTCTAAAGCTTCTCAGGAGATGCACCTTCAAGTTTTTCCCAGGGCTTGGAGGTGTTGGGACACTTCTAAGTTTCCAATCTGTTCGAGGTCTCCTCTAAGCCTACTTACTATGGCGGGGCGGGGGTGGGGTGGGGGGTGAGGTGTGGTCTGCCATAGAGCCTTTGAGGTGAATTACAGCTGTGACAATCTCTCAAATCCAGTTGGCTCTAACAAACAGTACCAATGACCTCCAACAGTTATGCTCTTCAGGTCCAGGCATGAATGTAGCTGGATTTTGAAGTCTGACAGATTATAGATATCATTTCAGGCATTTCTATCAGTGTAGCCTGGCATTTAATAAGCTGGCCTCCATCATCCACTCATGGTCTTTGGTTTCTAAGACACTTTGGACCTGATGTGAAGTCATTACAGTCGGGGGCTGTCCCATACGGAGCTTTGAGGTTCTTTTTACCAGGAGCACTGTTGTATGCTTAGAAAGCCTTTGTTTATAATTGTACCTCAATAGAGGTGGCTTCTAGGATAAATATGACTAAGGGATAAAACCATTATAAGCCCTTTCTGAGTGGTCCAGCCTTAACAATATCCTAATTACAAAAGACCACTGGCAAGTGGGAGAACACTTTGTCAAGAGATAAGGGGAGTCCCACATGCATTATCCAATGAAATCATAAAGAAAGTGGGGTCCTTTATTATCTCCACAAGTCCATAGCCAATCCTTTGAGGGTGGGGTATGCTTCTGGCTTTTAGGCAATTTCATTATTCCAGCCACACACAAGGTAATAGTGTTATACAATAGTTGGGAATCAATCCCATTTTCTAGTTGTTTAATCATGTGCCATGGGGTCTTGTTATTATCCCCATAGAATAAAAAGCAAGAAGATTGTCTAAAGGAGCTATTGTGTAACTTCTCTGAAGTTTACCTCAAGTTGTCTAGCTTAGGTAAACAAAAAACTTTTAAAGACAATTAAATCTAGAAATTAACATCCACAAAGGTGTGTTATTGAAACATAATTTTTCTTTCTAAAATAACCCTCATTTCCAGAGATGGCCAAATCAGGACTAAATTTTCTGAAAAACAAGTCCAGTTTTAACAAACTTGGTCTAATTATTTACGTAAGCTCAGCAATAACAGTGAGTGATCATACAGATCTTTTAGAGTCTGCTTTGCTGGAACTACTTATAAGGAATCTCTAGGTTGAACTTTAGTAGCCTCTCCGGGCCAGAAACCAAGCTGTGTACTTGCCATTAGACATGCCCGCAATACCTGCAGATTGGGCAAATTCCTCTTCCTGAAGTCCCCAGAGTATCCTGAGGTTCCTGCACCTGCCAGGACATGGCAGTTCACTCCCCTGGTGAGGCTGCTGGGAAACTCTGTAAGCAAAGGATCAGGCCAACAGTTCCCAGGGGCTTTATGGCTCCAGGTTTCATGAAGTTAACCTTAGATCCTTTAAGCTGTCTGTCCTATCTGAGTCTATGCATGTCTTTCTCAAATATGACATTCCAGTCAAAGCCTTGGTAAAATAACCAGTGTTTCCAATGGTGTCCTGTTACAAGGAGAACAGATTCTTATTGAACTTATGCAAATGACTGATTGCCATGAAAGAAGGAATACTTCCTGAGACCTTTTAAGTTTCAGAGGGTTCAGATGGAGAGAAAAGTTGCATGCTTTGATTTGTTTACAAATGAATATTTTACATTTCTGTAAGTCACAGATAACCTAAGTAAAATTTTCCTTAGTGCAGAAAAGCAAACAGAGAACCAGCAATGTTTAAAATAAGAAGACACAACACTATAATCTTTCAATTCTTTTAGTCCCATGTTACTAACTCTGGTTTAGTTTGATGCAACTTTAGTTAGTTCTGGAAATTCTTACTCATTTCCGTTCTGATCTTAAAGATATTGAATACCTGTGTTGCCCTGAAAGTCCTTTTTATGAATCTCCTTTAAGGTGAAACTCTCATTTTACAAGAGAATTAAAACAATTATAAATGACAAAAACTCAGAATAGATATGGTTAAAAAGCTGATGAGAGTTTACAATTTAGCTGACAAGGAAATTAGGTTATTTCTGTGACACATAACACTTCAATAAATATCAAGTGATGATCTCATCAAAACAATAAAACTTTAGGAAATGTATAGAACCTGAGACTATTATAGCATTTACCCAAATGTAGCCCAAGGCTTATCATTTGTTTAGCAGTACTTCCTCAGTAACTTAGCATACCAAGGAAAAGCCTAATGAGTTAGAGAAATCTCTTTTACAATTTAAATCTTGTCAACATTTGCTAAAATCTTAGAAAGCATTAAAGCACATGCCTAAATATAATTAGGGTTGTTAAACACCTGATACAGGCAAAATGTGGGAAATGGTTTTTCTGGACAGGCAAAGAGGAAACAACTGTATACGTTTTCTTCTTAACTGCAGATCAGTTAATCTAAGAAAATTTTGTCCTTTTAAACAGTGAGAAAACCAGATTCCTATACCAGTGTCTTTTTTTTTCTCATTTCATTTTTTTTATTTCATTCTTAGTCTGTCGCAACCACACTTAAAATTCTTTTTCTGAAGATTTCCCTTCACAAACCTTCTACAACTTTCCATTGCATTTAGGCTTTGTCCCAAGCCATTTCCTTCCAAACAACCATCTGATTTAGGACAAAATTACCTTATTTTCCTTTAATAAAATGCATTCCCATTCCTTATATCTTTCTTACATATCTCCTACTTTTCCCCATAGAGTTGTTTCCCTTATTTCCATTAGGCACAGTTACGGTTAGCAGAATTTTGTATGCTCAGAAACACCTTAGTCTCTAGTGATGGCTAAGTATTAACCATTTGCAAACTGTTACAACAGAATTTTTTAGATGGCATATTTGTGAATCTGTTAAGCACAAAACATGTTTGCCAACAGGTTTAAATATTCGTAATTTCTTTGCAGTAAATCAAAAGCACAAACCTATGTTCAGTAATTAATGACTTAGCATTTTATCCTATTTGGAAAAGACCTAGATGCCCAGCAAATTTAATTCTATTTGTTATTCAAGCAAAACTTTAAGCTTTCAGGTTACCAAAGACTTTGGAAGCTATATTAACAATTACCCATGAAAACTTTCAGACAATTCACCATCAGTTTAGTCATCACTTTGCTAACAAATTTCAACAGAGATAAAGAGCTTTTTTGACCTTCAATAAACCTAGATAGAATAAAAGTTTCACGCTTATCACTGATAACTTCAAAGACACATCTGTCTGAAATGAACCAACAAACTTAAGTTAAATTTAAAGTTTAAATGCTGAAATATGTTCCACCAGGATCTTCCCCATGGTGAATTTTCACCTGAGACACATGGGGAAATCTGGACTGGGTGGTGTTAGGTCCTGTGCGTGCTCTTCTTGCTCCTTGACAGTGGTGCCTGAGGCACTGAGGATGGTCTAGAAGCCAGTAATGCAGGCCGCACCCAAGGTGGTGGAGAAACAGGAAAAAAGGGGATGGGAAGGCGGAAGAGACAAAATGCTGCCAGAGGGCAGAGAAAGGGTTCCTGGTTCAGGAGATCATCAGCTCCAGAGGAACAGATGCCATGTTTTCCTGCCAACAAGGGCAGGGATAGACAATCCATATTGGGCCAAAGAAGACAGGGAATTTTTCCAAAACAAAGGAAGTTTCGGCAGCTGCTTGGAAATACTCCTTAAAGTCTTCATCTCGAGTTAGACTAACCCCATTTGCCTCCAATCATAGCCATTGACCTGGGAATGAGGGAGGGAGAAACACCACATCTTTTGGGAGGAAGAGATAAAGTCAGTCCCCTTTGCTAGGGATGGCCTGTGTATCCTCTAGCAACCTGGGTTTACTAGGAGAAGGCTTATTTAGATAATTATCATCTAATATGTCAGGAGGGAGTTTACTAGCTGACCCATTTGGGCAAATACATTTTGTAGGAGGCCCTTAGGTCGGTGTCCTGGTGTAGAGCAATGAAGGTATCCTAGGTTCATGTGCCCTGCTTTCTGCAGAGATCTAACTGATTGATCCACTGAGGCCATGCTCCCAGAAAAGTAAAGAAAGTCCATTACCAAATCCCTCCTGACTCCTGGGTGGCATCCCACGCAGGATATGTCAGAGGTTCCCATATGTCAAAAGCAACCGGAGGCGTCCCTCACACAAGACATTGTTAATGATCATGATCCTGCCTTCCTGGGAAGGCATTCCTGTCATAAAGGGCCCTGGAGAGGTGCCGGCGCCTTTCCCCTACCCCATCACACCCTAGGCTGCCGATGGGTGTCTGGTGAATGGACTAAAATACCGTGCTGTGCCATGCCATCGTCTGTCCTGAAGATTGCATATTGTTTTGCCATTTTAACCCATGGAAATACTAGAAAAGTTTGGCAAGGGGAAATTACCCAATTTCATTGCTTTAAGTAGTTTGTAGAAGACACTGACAAGAAACAGTCAAGACTGAAATCCATCCTGGTCTATGCAGCATTCCAACACATATGGTCCTGACAGCCAACTTTCCTGAGAAACGGTCCTAGTCGGGTTTTAATTCAGTCAGGTACTGGTTTTGACCAGCTCCCAGTGGAGGTCCCGTGGCCAGAAGTGGCTGGACCAGCGATGTGGAGGGGATCACATTAGATCAATCAGGAGGAAACCTCACACGGGAGTCTTAAGATTGGCAGCAGTCCTGGGACTTAGGTGGCTGTCCCGTGCCCAAGGGAGACAACTTTATATAAGAACAGGAATAAAGAGAGGGCATCAAGTTTCTGGGTCTTATTACCATTCTGGTTAGGGTACTGACTTCCAGCCAAAAGGCAGACATTCTCCTCCCCATAGAGTAGCCACCGGCTAGAGGATTACAGCCTGTAATCTACATGCAAGTGTTCCAGTAAGACCACACTCCTTGAAAAGCCCCTGAAATGACAGTAAAGGAAGAGGAGAGAAAGTAGTCACCAAGTTTGCACCGAAACTCAGTGTCCAGATGTAAAGACTCACAGGCCCACGTTCGGGCACCAAATGATGAAGTTTTTGAATGTAAGTGAGGTCTGCTGGGGTGAGGTCCAGAGCTGATGACCAAGAAAGAATTCTTGAGACTTCTTTGATGCAAAAGGGTGGTTTGTTAAGGGATGGGGACAGGACCTGTGGGCAGGAAGGGCTGCTGCTCCCTGTCCGCCATCCCAGAGAACACCTGGGTGCCTCTTAGCCTTAGTGAGTCCATATGAATGCCAGGCTGGCACCTGAAGGGGCTCACCTTAGACCCTATGAGGTCACCATGGGAGCAGGTTAGGGCCACTCGGACTCCGTAGGCTTCTGGGGACCCTTGGGGTGCCCGCCAGTGGAGCCACAGACTCAGTCCCCCGGCAAGCCCGGTCGAACTGCACATCCACTCCCGCATTCACACCGAAGTTACTACACTTCCTCCCCCCAGGAGGCCTGGACCTGTGGAATTCCTTCCGGAAGTTCCTTCCTATCCCCCTTACAAGGGGTTCCTGACCCAAAGGACCCCTCCCCCTGGAGGCCTTATCTGTAAGACCTCTAAGAGGTCTCTGGGAAGTGGTCCATCTCCCCTCCCACCCTCACAAGTGGGTCTGACTGGGTCCTGGTGCCCCGGCCCTCACCAGAATCCAACCTCAGGACTAGGTCCTCACCTCTCCAGTCTCCTTGGAGTCCCGGTGGGAACAGTGGGGCGGGCTGGCCTGAGGCAACCAGGTGGGAGACTGCCGGAAATTAGGCAGGGTGTGCCTCCTCTCTTCTGATCCCTTGTTCTGTCACTGCCCTGCCATTGCCCCAAACCGGTGGCAACAATGGGCTAGTGTGGTTGGGTTTCCTGGCCAGGGAACCAAATGTTGCGGAACCTGGACTGGATCCTGGCAGAAGAACCAAGTGGAACTCAGAGACTTTAGAGGATCTGAGGTTTATTTAATACCAGTGGGCTCAGACGAGGTTGTTCTCCAAAGGTCTGAGCCCAGAGCACAAGCAGGGAGGGGGATTTATAACCCTGCTACTTCCACAAACTTGGTACTTTTGGTGCACAGGAAATGGGGTAGGAAAGAAGAACCTGGAAGGGCTTTGAGACAGGGACTAGAATTCCCTTGCTGGTTTGGTAGGTCATCTTAGAGTACATTTTTTCCCTATCAGTACTAGGGAAGGAGATAGAGCTCTTGGCATCTCCCACACAGGGCTGCCATTTGAATTAGATGTCTCTGTGGCCCCAGAAGTTATGGCCTAGGGGTTGAGCTCTGCAGCAGAGTCAAGGGAAGGAGTTGAGGTTTTGGCCTCAGCTCTGGAAAGAGGCAGAACCTGATCTAACCACATAGATCAAGAGCTCCCAAGAGTGTACACAGTACTTCTGATGAGAGAGCAGAAGGCTACCTGAGGACAGGCAGAAGCCAACACCCCACAACCTACCCTCCATGGGATGCATGTGACATTCCTCAGGCACTCCTGGCTTCCCTGAAGGAAAAACAAATAGATCACAATCCTGCAAAACTTGAGCTTCTCTCCATTTACAAAAGTCTTAGCAATTTACAAGAGCAAATCATTTCCATCAGTGGCCTACCTCCAGAAGGAGATGTAGATACAATTAATTGTCCTATAATGTGTAGCCGACTGACAGATACTTGAAGTGGGCAGAATGTAATGTCCCCCCTGGAAGCTCCCAACTATCTTCATGTTATTGCCTTGCTGGAGGGAAAAACAACCTTAACTTGACAATGGCCAGGCCCCTGGTAGCCTGTGAGTCTTCTTTAACATATGAAAATCTTTTTGAAACCTTCCTTTTCCTACCTCCCTCAACTCCCAAGTACAAAATCAGCCACACCTCACAACCCTGGGGCAGCAGCTCTTTCTGCCCTTGAGTCCTGTACCCAAGCTTGAATAAAACCACCTTTTTTTTTTTTTTTAAGATTTTGTTTATTCATTTGACAGACAGAGATCACAAATAGGCAGAGAGGTAAGCAGAGAAGGGGGGGAGCAGGCTCCCCACTGAGCAGAGAGCCCAATGCGGGGCTCCATCCCAGGACCCTGGGATCATGACCCGAGCCGAAGGCAGAGGCTTTAACCCACTGAGTCACCCAGGTGCCCCAAAGTCTCAAAGGTTTAACCCACTGAGCCACCCAGGCTTCCCTAAAACCACCTTTTTGCACCAAGGATGTCTCAGGAATTATTTCTTGGTCAGCTCTGCACCACACCTCAACGAAACTTACCTATATTTTAAAACCCCATCACTTCTCTAGGGAGAGCATCTAAGGCAGGGTATCAGAGCAAGCGAGGCTTATTATCAAGGAGTGTATTGTCATGAATAAGCCTCTGTAGGGTGAGGGTGTTTAAGAGAAGACATTCAAGTCAGCCTGCAGGAGTCTGAGATTGTCCTCGCTGTTTTCCAAGTCTCGGCTCAGGAGACACTGCCAGCCCCAGGCTGATACCCTCACCTGGGTCCCAGCCCTATCAACTGCCCGATTAGCTGTATTGGAAAAGGGGCCACGCTGGTGCCGGTGGGATGGCAAATTCCCCAAGATGCTGATTTCGCCTTTGAAATAGAGTGACTTGGTTAAGGCAATAACAGCATGTCCTCTGGGTTCCTTTTTATTTTTAAAGATTTATTTATTTATTTATTTATTTGAGGGGGTAGAGGAAGAGGCAAAGGAAGGGAAAGAATCCAGGCAGACTCCCTACTGAGATGGAACGGGGAGCCCTCCTAGGAGCTCCATCTCACAACCCTGAGATCTGGACCTGAGCCCAAAACAAGAACCCTGCACTTAACTGAGTCACCCAGGCACTCCTATCCTGTGTATTCTAAACACCACCCAAGGCCACTGCCAAAGGGGTCCAGGGCCGTCCACCAGAGTTCCCGACAAGTCAGGGGTTGACAAGTTGATTTTACGGGTCCCCTTCCTCTGAGTGAGGGTTCTATATATGCCCTGGTTTGTGTGGACACTGCATATGGCCCCACCCAAGCTTTAACCCATCACCCTGAGAACCAGGCTGTCATCATTAGGGGACTAAGGAAACTGAGTACCATGTGTGGACACTCTCATCAGCAGTGATGGGGTGGGGATCACATTTCAGAGGTTATGAAAGGTAAGACTGGGCATGCATTAAACCGAGGTTCTGTCTCCTCTCTAACTCTCAAGCAGTCGGGTTGGTGGGAAGAAAAAAGAGAATATTAAAGCAGCAGATTACATTAGAGCAGATAAAACCACCATAAACCAGTGGACTACAGTATTGTCCCAGTGCTTTCATACATTTGCATGATCACCTAGTAGGGCCTGTTGCCCCACATGCTAGAGCATGGACCCTGGTTGAGGCATCCAATGCGGTAAATATGTAGAAATCCCAGGAAGGCAGTCCTCTCATTGTGCATCAGTGTTCTATGCTGCCAAGAGCACCAAGCCCTATCACAACCAGGAAAGGAATTATCTCCTGGAATTTGCAATGGGGCCTCCCATGAGTTTGGCCAGAAAGCCCTCTCCATGCTAGTGAAACCCCTTGCTGATTGCTCAGGGCCCATTGTGGAAAAGGAGTGTATGTAAGATTACAAGAGTAGGTCGCAAGGCATGGAGCACTGGTGGAGGTCACCAAGAGGATGCTGACGACAGTTGACCTACTAGCAAGACTTGGGCAATGGGGGTGCCTCCCTCCCATCTCCTGTGCTTGGAAAGTATGTTCAGTCCATCATTCACACAGTGAGAGCTGTTTCTAAGGACACAGAGAGGGTAAGGGTTGTGGAGACCATCTGGATGGTAGATGTGATTAGACCCAATGAAGGATTTTATATAAACATTTAATATTCTGGCAGGAAGGTGAGGAGATGTACATGTCTTGTGGTCACCCAAGACAAGCTTCATAAATAAATTCCCTTGGCTCTTAACACTACCGCCAACCAATCTGGAATGTTCCACCTCGTTTTTAGGTCTCTCCTTGCCCTCCATGGTATGGTGGCTACCTTGTGAACCAACAAGAACTAGATATAACAGCTAAAGCTATAAAAAGCCCAGAAGAAAAATAAGTAAAACTATATGACCTAAGGTAATGTCTTCTTAGATATGATACCACATGCACAAGTAACAAAAACACAAAACAGATATATTAGAATTCATGAAATTTAAGAGCTTCAGAGAATCCAAGGACACTACCAAGAAAATGAAAATATAGTTAGAAGAAACAAAGAATATGTTTCTAAGTAATGTATGTCATGAAGATCTGGTGTGCAAACAGAGCGAGCACATTAAAGCCCAACAACTGAAAGAAAAATCATTAAAAATGTTCAACATCACTTATCATTGGGAAAATGCAAAGCAAAACCACAATAAAATGCCACACAAAATGCACTAGGGCGGCTATAATGAAAAACGGAGGCAGTAATGAGTGTTAACAAGAATATGTAGGAACTGGGATATTCATTTATTTATGTTGAGGACCTAAAATGGTGCAACCACTATGGAAAAGAATGGGGAAGTTCCCCTAAACTTCAACAAGTTACCAGATAACCCAGAAATCCATTCCTAGGTATATATCTGAGAACACTGAAATCACAGTCTCCCAGGAAAGATTTCCACAAGTCTGTGCAGCAGTATTATTCCTAACAGTAAAAATGTGGAAGTGACCCAAACTTACGCCGACTGATGGATGGATAAGCAAACGTACAATAGCCACACCATGGAATATTATTAAGCCACAGTAAAGAAAAGAATGGAGTGCTGACACACGCTCCAACACGGGGGACCAGTGACAACAACCCTCAGTCACGAAGGTCACCCATTGTATGAGTCCCTCAGCTGGGAATGTCAAGAATAGGCAAATCCATAGAGACAGAGAACAAAGTAGTAATTGTATAACACTGCGATGGAGGAAAGGCCAGGAGAGAAGATCAACACTTTTTTTGAAGGATGAGCATGTGATATAAACCTTCCAAATATTTCTCATTCAATGTTATTGCTTTTCTGATTATTGGTAGAGAAACACACCTCTGCATCACTTTTTGCTTGTTTTAAGGGCAAGTTTATGGATGTGATTCCTTTTGTCTCATTTTTTTTTTTCTATGAGCCCATCTGAATTTCAAGCAAAATGGAAGTTATTTGCAAGTAGATGTTTTTAACCAGGAACGTTTCTTCCTTTGCAATTTCAAGGAGCCTTATCGTGCATACTTACATAATCAACATCCATGTCAAGAAATTTACATTAAAAATAATTTTATCCAGAATTGTAAATCGGAGATTTAGCCAGTTTAGATGCCATAAATGAGCATTTGATGGAATATGACCTATATTATAACATAGTACATTAAGTCACATTTCCTGTTTTCTTGTATATCCTACCTTCCTAAAATCAAATAAAGATTCCTAATGCCTTTTTTTTATCAGTTCTCACAAACTTCACCTACCAAGCACCTGCCCCCCCATACTGCCTAAATTCTATCTACCTTATCCTGTTAAACCCTACCGTATTAGTGATCAGCCAGTATTGATGGGCTTGAAACACACTTTTTTCTCTATGCTGGGGACACAACTTCACTGAAAACCAACTTTTAGCTGTTCTGTTTTAAGGTTACTTAGCTGATTTTGTATAGCTGCAAGACCTCTAGGTCCCCCTCCCCTTTCTCAATTGTGAACACAAAATACCTCAATATATTTCCCCAGTTAGTCACCACCCATGATTTTAGAATATCCCCTTTCTCAATTGTGAACACAAAATACCTCAATATATTTCCCCAGTTAGTCACCACCCATGATTTTAGAATAAAAATGCAAGTTTTCCACCAGCAAACATTATATCCATCATTTGGATACTAGGAGTAATAACAAGAATTAAATATTTCAAGTTCCTTAATATTGTACATCAGCAATTTTTATGGAGTTATGCATCACTTGATATAAAAATAACCATTTTCAGTATATTCACTATGTTATGTGGCAATTACATATATAATTCTCCAAAAAGAAACTCCTTTCATAACAATAATTAGTCCAAATTGTCCCATTTCCCCAGCCGCTGGCAACTATAGATCTTTTTATCTCTACGGATTTGCCATTTTGGACATTTCATACAAATGGAATCATACTGTATATGACCTTTTCGTATCCATGTTCTCTCAGTTAATGTATTTCTAAGGTTCATCCATGTCATGATACATAGTGGTTCTTATTTCCTTTCATGGTTCGCTAACATTCCATTGTATGGTATATCATTTTTATTTACCTATTCATCAGCTGATGAACACTTGGATTGCTTCCAATTTTCATCCATTATAAATAATGTTGCTGTGAGCATCCGTGTACAGGTTTTTCTGTAAATATATGGTTTCAGTTCTCTTTGATATATACTTAGGACTCACACTGCTGAGTCATATCGTAATTGTGCATTTAACGTCATGAAGAACTACCAGACTGTTATCATAACAGCTGCAGAATTTTACATTCATTCACTGAAGCTCCTCGGTGGCTCAGTCGGTTAAGTGTCTGACTCTTGATTTTGGTTCAGGTCATGATCTCATAGGTCATGGGATTGAGCCCCATGTTGGGCACTGTACTCACCAGGGAGTTTGCTTGAGATTCTCTCCCTCTGTCCTTATCCCCCATGCATGTGCTCTCTCTCAAATAAACAAGTCTTTAAAAATATATTTCAGGGGTGCCTGAGTGGCTCAGTCATTAAGTGTCTGCCTTTGGTTTAGGTCATGATCCCAGAGTCCTGGGATCATGCCCCACATTGGGCTCCCTGCTCAGCGGGAAGCCTGCTTCTCCCTCTCCCACTCCCCCTGCTTATATTTCCTCTCTCACTGTGTCTGTCTCTAGTAAATAATTAAATAAATAAGTAATAAATAAGTAAATAAAATCATTAAATATATATATGCATATATATTAATTTTATTTATTTATTTATTTATTTAAAATCTTACTTCTTTGTGTCACTGCTGCCACTACTGCCATGGCCATGGCCCCCACCACATCCACAGTCTTGCCGAAGCCTGAGTTCTCTGTGGGCATGACCTGTGAAGGCTGCTCTAATGTGGTCAATCTGGAGCTCAACAAGGTGGGAGGAGCTGACATTGACATTGACCTGCCAAACAAGAAGGTCTGCATCAACTCTGAGCACAGTGTGAACACTGGGCTGGAGACCTTGAATAAAACAGGAAAGGCTCTTTCTTACCTTGCCCCCAAGTAAAGAGGACCCAAGCCTCTGGGCCTAAGATGTACCTAACAGGACACTTATCCTCTCCAGCCTTCCAGACAGAGTTGGGGCCTGGCAGTCCTGCTCAACAGTGGCAGTTCTTGCAGAAACCCTTACTGGCCCTACACCTCCCTAGCTTCCCTGCAGTAAAATTGAGCCACTTTTGTGGTGGGGGGGGGGTGGATTATGTTCTCATCAGCAATGTTGGAGTGCCCCAATTTCCCCACATCCTTGTCAGTGCATTGCTATCTGGCATTTTGATTACAGCCATCCTGGTGGGTGTTACCTAGTATCTTATTGTAGTTTTCATTGCATTTTCCAAATGATTAATGATTTAAACATCTTTTCAAAATGCATTTGTTGAGTATGATTTTAATATTTATGTTCTTCAGGGAAATGTATGTTCAAAACTCTTTCCCATTTTGTATTTGGTTTATTTGTCTTTTATGGTGGAGTGTTGGTTTGATTGCTGGACCTTTTTGAGATATATAGTGTGAAAATATTTTCTCCCACTCTGTGGTTGTCTCCTTACTTTATTAATATTGTTCTTTGACAAAAAAAAAAAAGGAATTTTGTTTTGATAAATTCCAATATATCTAGGTTTTTTTTTAAAAAAAGATTTTATTTATTTATTTAACAGAGAGAGAGAGATCACAAGCAGGCAGAGAGGCAGGCAGAGAGAGGGGAGAAGCAGGCTCCCCACTGAGCAGAGAGCCTGATGCGGGGCTCAATCGCAGGACCCTGGGATCATGACCTGAGCTGAAGGCAGAGGCTTTAAATCACTGAGCCACCCAGGTGCCCCTCCAATATATCTAGTTTTAATTGCTTGTAGATTTTTTTGATGAAATATCTAAAAATCTACTACCAAATCCAAAGTCATGAAAATATCCATATATTTTTCTTTGTAAGAATATTATAATTTTGGCTCTTCTGTTTGGACTTTTTATCCGTCCTTTGTTTTTAAATGTTTTATTTATTTATGTGACAGACAGAGATCACAAGTAGGCAGAGAGGCAGGCAGAGAGAGAGGAGGAGGCAGGCTCCCTGGTGAGCAGGGAGCCTGATGCAGGCCTCAATCCCAGAACCCTGGGATCATGACCCAAGCCGAAGGCAGGCTTTAACCCACTAAGCCGCCCAGGCGCCCTATCCATCTTGAGTTCATTTTTTAAAAAATTTTTATTTAAACGTATAATGTAACCTCACCACCCTCTCCCAACCCCCTTCCCCCCCACCCCCATCAATTTGTTTTATGACATTAAGAGTCTCTTTTGGTTTGTCTCCCTCCCAATCCCATCTTGTTTCATTTTTTCTTTTCCTACCCCCTTAGCCCCCACCCCCGTTGCATCTCCACTTCTTCATATCAGGGAGATCATATGATAGTTGTCTTTCTCTGATTGACTTATTTCACTAAGCATAATACCCTCTAGTTCCATCCATGTCACTGCAAATAGTAAGATTTCATTTCTTTTGATGGCTGCATAGTATTCCATTGTATATAGATATACCACCTCTTCTTTATCCATTCATCTGTTGATGGACATCTAGGTTCTTTCCATAACATGGCTATTGTGGATATTGCTACTATAAACATTCGGGTACACGTGCCCCTTCGGATCACTACGTTTGTATCTTTAGGGTAAATACCCAGTAGTGCAATTGCTGGGTCATAAGGTAGCTCTATTTTCAATTTTTTTAGGAACCTCCATGCTGTTTTCCAGAGTGGTTGCACCAGCTTGCATTCCCACCAACAGTGTAGGAGGGTTCCCCTTTCTCCACATCCTTGCCAGCATCTGTCATTTCCTGACTTGTTCATTTTAGCCATTCTGACTGGTGTGAGGTGGTATCTCATTGTGGTTTTGATTTGTATTTCCCTGATGCCCAGTGATGTGGAGCACTTTTTTATGTGTCTGTTGGCCATCTGGATGTCCTCTTTGCAGAAATGTCTGTTCATGTCCTCTGCCATTTCTTGATTGGATTATTTGTTCTTTGGGTGTTGAGTTTGCTAAGCTCTTTGTAGATGTTGGATACTAGCCCTTTATCTGATATGTCATTTGTAAATATCTTCTCCCATTCTGCCAGTTGTTTTTTGGTTCTGTTGACTGTTTCCTTTGCTGTGCAAAAGCTTTTGATCTTGATGAAGTCCCAATAGTTCATTTTTTCCCTTGGTTCCCTTGCCTTTGGCGTTGTTGCTAGGAAGAAGTTGCTGCGGCTGAGGTCGAAGAGGTTGCTGCCTGTGTTCTGCTCAAGGATTTTCATGGATTCCTTTCTCACATTGAGGTCCTTCATCCATTTTGAGTCTATTTTCATGTGCAGTGTAAGGAAATGGTCCAATTTCATTTTTCTGCATGCAGCTGTCCAATTTTCCCAACACCATTTGTTGAAGAGGCTGTCTTTTTTCCATTGGATATTCTTTCCTGCTTTGTTGAAGATTAGTTGACCATAGAGTTGAGGGTCTATTTCTGGACTCTCTATTCTGTTCCATTGATCTATGTGTCTGTTTTTGTGCCAGTACCATACTGTCTTGATGATGACAGCTTTGTAGTAGAGCTTGAAGTCTGGAATTGTGATGCCACCAACTTTGGCTTTCTTTTTCAATATTCCTTTGGCTATTCGAGAACTTTTCTGGTTCCATATAAATTTTAGGATTATTTGTTCCATTTCTTGGAAAAAATTGGATGGGATTTTGATAGGCATTGCATTAAGTGTGTAGATAGCTTTAGGTAGCATAGACATTTTCACAATATTTATTCTTCCAATCCATGAGCATGGAACATTTTTCCATTTCTTTGTGTCTTCCTCAATTTCTTTCACGAGTACTTTATAGTTTTCTGAGTATAGATTCTTTGCTTCTTTGGTTAGGTTTATTCCTAGGTATCTTATGGTTTTGGGTGTAATTGTAAATGGGATTGACTCATTAATTTCTCTTTCTTCTGTCTTGTTGTTGGTGTAAAGAAATGCAACTGATTTCTGTGCATTGAGTTTATATCCTGACACTTTACTGAATTCCTGTACAAGCTCTAGCAGTTTTGGAGTGGAGCCTTTTGGGTTTTCCACATATAGTATCATATCATCTGCAAAGAGCGATAGTTTGACTTCTTCTTTGCCGATTTGGATGCCTTTAATTTCTTTTTGTTGTCTGATTGCTGAGGCTAGGACTTCTAGTACTATGTTGAATAGCAGTGGTGATAGCGGACATCCCTGCCGTGTTCCTGACCTTAACGGGAAAGCTCTCATTTTTTCTCCCTTGAGAATGATACTTGCCGTGGGTTTTTCATAGATGGCTTTGATAATATTGAGGTATGTGCCCTCTATCCCTACACTTTGAAGAGTTTTGATGAGGAAGGGATGTTGCACTTTATCAAATGCTTTTTCAGCATCTATTGAGAGTATCATATGGTTCTTGTTCTTTCTTTTGTTGATGTACTGTATCACATTGATTGATTTGCGGATGTTGAACCAACCCTGCTGCCCTGGAATAAATCCCACTTGGTCGTGGTGAATAATCCTTTTAATGTACTGTTGGATCCTATTGGCTAGTATTTTGGTGAGAATTTTCGCATCTGTGTTCATCAAGGATATTGGTCTGTAATTCTCTTTTGATGGGATACTTGTCTGGTTTGGGGATCAAGGTGATGCTGGCCTCATAAAATGAGTTTGGAAGTTTTCCTTCCATTTCTATTTTTTGGAACAGTTTCAGGAGAATAGGAATTAATTCTTCTTTAAATGTTTGGTAGAATTCCCCTGGAAAGCCATCTGGCCTGGGCTTTTGTTTGTTTTTGGAGATTTTTGATGACTGTTTCAATCTCCTTACTGGTTATGGGCTTATTCAGGTTTTCTATTTCTTCCTGGTTCAGTTTTGGCAGTTTATATGTCTCTAGGAAAGCATCCATTTCTTCCAGATTGTCAAATTTGTTGGCAGAGAGTTGCTCATAATATGTTCTTATGATTGTTTGTATTTCTTTGGTGTTGGTTGTGATCTCTCCTCTTTCATTCATGATTTTATTTATTTGGGTCCTTTCTCTTTTCTTTTGGATAAGTCTGGCCAGGGGTTTATCAATCTTATTAATTCTTTCAAAGAACCAGCTCCTAGTTTCATTGATTTGTTCTATTGTTTTTTTGGTTTCTATTTCATTGATTTCTGCTTTGATCTTTATTATTTCTCTTCTCCTGCTGGGTTTAGGCTTTCTTTGTTGTTCTCTCTCGAGTTCCTTGAGGTGTAGGGTTAGGTTGTGTATTTGAGACCTTTCCTGTTTCTTGAGATAGGCTTGTATCGCTATATATTTTCCTCTCAGGACTGCCTTTGCTGTGTCCCACAGATTTTGGACCGTTGTGTTTTCATTATCATTTGTTTCCATGGTTTTTTTCAATTCTTCTTTAATTTCCTGGTTGACCCATTCATTCTTTAGAAGGATGCTGTTGAGTCTCCATGTATTTGTGCTCTTTCCAAATTTCCTCTTGTGATTGAGTTCTAGCTTCAGAGCATTGTGGTCTGAAAATATGCAGGGAATGATCCCAATCTTTTGATACCTGTTGAGACCTGATTTATGACCCAGGATGTGATCTATTCTGGAGAATGTTCCATGGGCACTAGAGAAGAACGTGTATTCTGTTGCTTTGGGATGGAATGTTCTGAATATATCTGTGATGTCCATCTGCTCCAGTGTGTCATTTAAGACCTTTATTTCCTTGTTGATCTTTTGCTTGGATGATCTGTCAATTTCAGTGAGGGGTGTGTTAAAGTCTCCTACTATTATTGTATTCTTGTCAATGTGTTTCTTTGGTTTTGTTATTAATTGGTTTATATAGTTGGCTGCTCCCATGTTAGGGGCATATATATTTAAAATTGTTAGATCTTCTTGTTGGACAGACCCTTTGAGTATGATACAGTGTCCTTCCTCATCTCTTATTATAGTCTTTGGCTTAAAATCTAATTGATCTGATATAAGGATTGCCACCCCAGCTTTCTTCTGATGTCCATTAGCATGGTAAATTGTTTTCCACCCACTCACTTTCAATCTGGAAGTGTCTTTGGATCTAAAGTGAGTTTCTTGTAGGCAGCACATGGATGGGTTTTGTTTTTTTATCCATTCTGAAACCCTATGTCATTTGATTGAGGCATTTAGCTCATTCACGTTCAGGGTAACTATTGAGAGATATGGATTTAGTGCCATTGTATTGCCTGTAAGGTGATTGTTACTGTATATTGTCTCTGTTCCTTTCTGATAATACTTTTAGGGTCTCTCTTTGCTTAGAGGACCCCTTTCAATATTTCCTGTAGAGCTGGTTTGGTGTTTACAAATTCTTTCAGTTTTTGTTTGTCCTGGAAGCTTTTTATCTCTCCTTCTATTTTCAATGATGACCTAGCTGGATAAAGTATTCTTGGCTGCATGTTTTTCTCATTTAGTGCTCTGAATATATCATGCCAGTTCTTTCTAGCTTGCCAGGTCTCTGTGGATAAGTCTGCTGCCAATCTAATATTTTTACCATTGTATGTTACAGACTTCTTGTCCTGTGCTGCTTTCAGGATTTTCTCTTTGTCACTAAGACTTGTAAATTTTACTATTAGATGACGCAGTGTGGACCTATTCCTATTGATTTTGAGGGGGATTCTCTGCACCTCCTGGATTTTGATCCTTGTTCCCTTTGCTCTATTAGGGAAATTCTCTACAATAATTCTCTCCAATATACCTTCTACTCCTCTCTCTCTTTCTCCTTCTTCTGGAATCTCAATTATTCTAATGTTGTTTCGTCTTATGGTATCACTTATCTCTAGAATTCTCCCCTCGTGGTCCAGTAGTTGTTTGTCTCTCTTTTGCTCAGTTTCTTTATTATCTGTCATTTGGTCTTCTGTACCACTAATTCTTTCTTCTGCCTCATTTATCCTAGCAGTAAGAGCCTCCATTTTTTATTGCACCTCATTAATAGCTTTTTTATTTCAACTTGATTAGATTTTAGTTCTTTTATTTCTCCAGAAAGGGCTTTTATTTCTCTGGACAGGGTTTCTCTAATATCTTCCATGCCTTTTTCGAGCCCAGCTAGAACCTTGAGAATCACTGTCCTGAATTCCAGATCTGACATATTACCAATGTCTGTATTGATTAGGTCTCTAGCCTTTGGTACTGCCTCCTGTTCTTTTTTTTTTGTGATGAGTTTACCGCCTTGTCATTTTGTCCAGATAAGAATATATGAAGGAGCGAATGTAATACTAACAGGGTGGCAAAGACCCCAGGAAATGTGCTTTAACCAAATCAGAAGAGACCCCATACCGTGGGGTGGGGGAGAGAAAGGGGCTAAAAAGAAGTTCAGAAAAGAGAAAAAAAAAATTTAAAAAAAGAGAACACAAATATAGAAAAAAATATTAAAAAAATAAAAAAATATATATATGTATTAGACTGGTGACTAGAACACGGTCACCCACTTAATTTTGGGAGTATTTTGGTCTCTTAGAAGAAACTACCTCCCAAAATTTTAAAGAATGCACAACATATATAAGGGTAAACACAATGAAGGAATGAAATATGAGTATAAAGATTAAAAAAATTTTTTTTTCCAACAAAGGAATTGATAAGGTAAGTTGGTAGGGAGAATTAAATTTAAAAAAAAAAAAGAAGTGGAGAGAACTTCCTTGGGTTGGAGACTAGATCAAGCCCGGTACTAGATTTGGGGTGTATTTTGATCTATTAGAAGAAGTTGTACCCCAAATTTTTAAGAAGAAAAAAAAACCCTATGTATATACAAAGAATAAAGTTAGATACAGTGAAGGATAAAATATGACTATAATAATAAAGGTTCAAAAAAGATTTTTTTAAGAAAGTTATTAAGATAAACTAGTTAAAAAACGTTAAAAGAGGAAAGGGTAAAGGTAAAAAAAAATTAGCAGAAGAGAAAAAAAATTAAAAAAATTAACTTTGCAAGACTAAAGATTCATGGGGAGAAAGCCAAGAAATCCATGCTTTGCTTTCTCCTCCTCTGGAATTCTGCTGTTCTCCTTGTTAAGTGAACTTGGTCTTGGCTGGATTTCTTGTTGATCTTCTGGGGGAGGGGCCTGTTGTAGTGATTCTCAAGTGTCTCTGCCCCAGGCAGAATTGCACCGCCCTTACCAGGGGCCGGGCTAAGTAATCCTCTCAGGTTCGCTTTTGGGAGCTTTTGTTCCCTGAACGCTTTCCGTAGAGTTCCGGAGCATGGGAATGAAAATGGCGGCCGCCCAATCTCCAGCTCAGAGAAGCCGAGAGCTCGGCGCCCCAGTCCTCAGTGCGCCTTCAGAGAAAAGCGCTTAATCACTCCCATCTCCCCAGCCTCCAGCCGTGCTTGGAGAAAATCGCGTGCAATCAGTCCCATTTCACTGGCCTCTGGCTGTGCTCCGAGGTCACCCAGCCTGTGACCAAGCGTCTCTGTCTCTGGCAGAGTCCCACCTGGAGTCTCCGATCCCCGCAGATCCCTGAGCTCTCCCAGGTCGGAGTCTCCCCGGATCTTGTGGTAACCCCACGCACAGAGCACTGGCCCATTTCACGGATTACGGTTCAAGGTAACCCCGAGTTGAGAGCTCACTCCTCGGCTCTGTCTCCGCAGCTGGCTTCCCCGCTCTAATACCTGTGAGCTCTGTGACACTCAGACACCCCCGATCCTTCTGTGACCCTGCAGGACCTGAGTCCACGCTTTCCCCGCGAGGTTTTTACCCCAGTTTAGCCTCTGGAGTGATGTCCCTCCGTGGAGCAGACTTTTAAAAGTCCTGATTTTGTGCTCCGTTGTTCCACCGCTTGCCGGGAGCCGGCCCCTCCCCCCGGGGTCTATCTTCCCTTCATGTTGGATTCACTTCTCCGCTGCTCCTACCTTTTAGAAAGTGGTGGATTTTCTGTTTCTAGAATTGTTGCTCTTCTTCTCCTCGATCTCCTGTTGGATTCGTAGGTGTTCAGAATGGTTTGAAAGGCTATCTAGCTGATCTCCTGCTACCTGATGTCATCTCAGCCTGCTACTTCTCCGCCATCTTGACTCCTCCCTTTCTTGAGTTCATTTTTGCACATTGTGTGAGGTGGGGTCTTCTCTGTGTGTGCATGTGCATGTGCATGCAGTCATCCCAGGACCATTTGTTGAAAAGACTCCTCTTTCCCCATTGAATAGTCTTGCCATGTTTGTTAAAATAAGTTGACCATATATATGGATTTATTTCTGGACATAAAAATCTATTCCAGTGATCTACACTGATGTCCTTAAGCCAGTAACACACTCTTTTACTCCAATTCCTGTAACTTCGTATTAAGTTTTGAAATTGGGAGATGTGAGTTCTGGGATTTTGTTCTTTTTTCAAGGTTGTTTTGGCTATTTTATGTTCCTTGAAATTCCATAGAAATTTCAGGATCAACATTTCAATTGTTGCAAAAAAAGAAAACAGGATTTTGACAGGCAGTGCACTGAATATCTAGCTCACTTTGGGAAGCATGCCTTCTTAACTATGTTAAATATTGGCATTTGTGAACATGGAACATCTTTCATTCATCTTTCCTTAGTTCTGATGTTTTGTAGTTGCCACTGTACAAGTCATACACTTGTTTGGTTAAATTTATTCCTAAGTGTTTTTTGTTTTTTTTATGCTATTATTAATGCAATTTTAAAAAATAATTTCATTTTTGAGAGTTCATTGCTAGTATTTTTAGAAATAGAACTGATTTTTGTTTATTGCTTTTGTAGCCTGCAACCTCGCTCAACTCATTAGTTCTAATCATAGTCTTCAGAAGACTCATTAGTCATTTCTAATTTAAAACCATGCCATGTACCAAACAAAAACCCAATGGCAAACACTTAAAAAAATTGTGTCATGTGTAAATTAAGATAATTTTACTTCTTTTATCCAAACTGGATGTTCTTACCTTCATTTGTAGCCTACTGCTCATGATTAGAACTGAGACCAAGTACAATGTTTAGTAAAAATGATGAGAGTGTACAGTTTCATTTATTCCTGATCTTAGGAGGGAAATGTCCAGTTTTTACCCCATTATGTGCAAGGTTAGCTGTGGGTTTTTCATTGATGTCTGTGATCAGGTTGAGAAAATTCCATTCTATTCCTAGTTTGTTGAGCATTTTTGCTTTTGGAAGGTGTTAGATTTTGTCAAAAGCTTTACCTTATGTCTGGGGAGATGATCTTTTTTTTCCTGCATTCTAGTAAGATGGTGTATTACATTCATTATTTTCATATGTTAAACCACCTTGAATTCCTAGAATAAATCCCCCTTGGCCATGGTATATAATCTTTTTAACATACAAATTGTTTTGGCTTGCTAGTCTTTTGTTGAGGAGTGTACCTCTATATTCATTAGATATATTTGTCTATACTTTATTTTTGTAAAGTTTCTGACTTTAGTGCAGAGTAATGTTGGCATAGTAGATGAGGTAGAAAGCATCCCATCCTGTTCTGTTTTTTGGAAAAAAACAAATATTGGGAATATTAATGCTAATTCTTCTTTAAATATTGGGTGGGATTCACCAGTGAAGTCACCAGATCCTTTACCTTTCTTTGATTGAGGTGTTAGGATTACGTATTAGGTGTCTTCGCTTGTAGTTTCCATTGAGATTTTCTGTTCTACTTGATTCACTTTTTTTTTTTTAAGATTTTATTTATTTATTTGACAGGCAAATAGAGCACACAAGCAGGCAGATTGGCAAGCAGAGGGAGAGGGAGAAGCAGACTCTGCTGAGCAGAGGCCAGAAGCGGGACTCTATCGCAGGACCCTGGGATCATGACGCTAGCCAAAAGCAGCCACTCAACCAGGTGAGCCACCCAGGCACACCACTACTCGATTCACTTTTGGCAGCTTGTGTGCCTCTCAGATTTTTTCTATTTTATTCGGGTTACAGAATGTGTTCTAATTTATCCAATTGCTCAGAGTATTCCTTTATGTTGTTTTTATTTCTGAAATGTTAGTAGGAATGTCCCCACTTTCAGTCATGATTTTGCTACTTTGAGTCTTTTCTGCCCCCTCCTCCGCCATAAGTCTTATTCAAGGTCAGTCAATATCGATCTTTTCAAAGAATCTGCTTTTGTTTTAATTTAATTTTTCTATTGTTTTTCTATTATCTGTCTCATTTATCTCCACGCTGATCTTTCTTATTTCCTTCTTTTTGCTTGCTTTGGTTTTAGCTTGCTCTTTTTATGTGGGTTTTTTTTTTTTTCCTAGTTACTTAATTTAGAAGTTTAGGTCATTGATTTGAGTTTGTTATTGTTGTTGTTTAAGTACATATTTATAGTTACAGATTTCCCTCAACTACTGCTTTCACTGTATTCTATAAGTTTTATTTTTTGTGTGTTTTCTTTTTTTTAAAAGGCTGATTTATTTATTTTAGAGAGAGAAAGAAAAAGAGCAGGCATGCACATAAGTAGGGGGAGGGGCAGAGAGAACGGGAGAGGGAGAGAGTCTTAAGCAGACTTCCCACTGAGATTATGACCTGAGCCGAAACCAAGAGTTGGACACTTAACTGACCAGCCACACAAACATCCCTTGTTGTGTTTTCCCTGTAATTCATCTCAAAGTGCTTTCTAATTTCCCATCTGATTTCTTCTTTGACCCATTGATTATTTAGAATTGTGTGGTTTAATTTCTGCATCTCAGTGAATTTCCCATATTTCCTTATTTTATCATTTTAGTTGGAGAACATCCTGTATACAATCTCAAATTTTAAAATTCATTGAAATTAGTGTATGGCTTAACTCATGCTCTGCCTTGGAGGATGTTCCGTGTGCATTTATGAAGAGTACAAATACTAGTGTTCTCGGGTTGAATGTTCTATAGATATTTGTCAGGAACCTGTGATTTATAGTGTTGCTCAAGTCTCTTCTTTCCTCACTGCTCTTCAGTCTGCTCGTTCTATGCATCATTGAAAGTGACATGTTAATCAAGTCTTTGATTACTAATTTTGAACTATTTCCCCCTTCAACGCTGTCACTTTTTACTTCATGAATTTTGGTGTTCTGCTGTTATGTATATCTATAATCATTACATACTCTCGGTAGATTAATCTTTTTGTCATTATCCATCCTTTTCATCCCCTATACAATATTTATTTTCTCTGACATCAAGGTGGTCACTCTGGCTCTCTCTTTGTTATTATTTTCATGGAAAAGCTTTTTCCAAACTTTTCTTTCAACTTGTTGTTATATTTGAATCTAACTTGACTATCTTAGGACAGCATATAGTTGTTCAGTGACTTCACTAAGCTGGTTTTATAAAG
>ML102940.1:56803-67072 GCA_003697995.1 Taxidea taxus jeffersonii
TAGGGCCTTCTTATGTCTTCCCTTAGCATGCACACATCCCAGAGCATGTGTATAGCTCTTGGCATGTGCATGACTTGCAGATTATCAGGACTGTGTTGCAATACCAGAAAGCTCTTATGCCCCCAAAGAATCTCATTCTTCAACCTTTTCTTCTGAGCTTTTTGGTTAGAGTATTATTTTCCCCAACTGTTATTTGCAGGTCCACGCAGCAATGACTGATACATTTACCTATACACATTGTTTACAAATCTTCCCTGGGGAGTTGCCTCAGACTGGGAATGCTCTGAGTAGGATGAGATAAAAGCAAGCCCTTTGACCTGGTCTTCCAAGGAGCCATGAGACACCCCTCCACTCCAAACTGCAGTTCTTTTCAAATGAGGTCTGTTCTGCTCCTTCCAGTGCCAGTATCCATACTGTGGGTGTGGGATGTCATCTTCAAGGCCACCACCAATCCGGGGGGCAGGGAGTAGCACCAGAGTAAGATAAAGTACCATAAATACACTGTTCTTTAGGTTCAGGTGTTAGGGTTTTTGTTTTGTTTTGCTTTTTGTTTTCATTAATTGTTCCCCTGGTTGCTATAAGCTCCTGGTTAGTTTACAGAGTTCTGAAAATAGGAATTGTAGCAGTTTTTCCCAATTTTTTATTGTTTTGCTGGCATCATTCTCCAGTATATTTTTGAAACCAGGTCTGAAATTATTTTCTTAGGTGAACAACTAGAAATAATGAGAGTTTTTCTCCAACATCTTAACAATTTGCCAAGATTTCAAGACAAATTCAGTGTGATTTTAGAAGTTTAAATCACAGGTTTCTTTTAAAAGTATTTATTTGTTTGTTTGTTTCTTTGCTTATTTGTTTTTAGAGAATAGAGTGCATGTGAGAGAGGAGGAGGGGAAGAGGCAGAGGGAGAGAGAAACTTAAGCAGACTCACCACTGAGCACAGAGCCCCACATGGGGCTCTATTTCACAACCCATGAGATCATGACCTGAGCTGAAACCAAGAGTCAGATGCTCAACTGACTGAGCCATCCGGGTATCCCTTATATTACAGATTTCTTATTGAGAGTGGTGTGCTTCTCAGATATGATGTTTCACACTGTTTTCCTTTCTTGTTGAAATCTTGAAATACTGCTTATATCTTTCTTCACAAGTATATTTAGCATCAGCTCCCAAAACAACACGTCCCCTTTATTTATTTTAAAATCATCTGATATTTATTTTTCTCTGGGAATTTTGTATGTGAAAGATGATCTTGGATCTTTGAGGTTGATTTTATACTTTTAAATGGACCTGTCAATTTGCATATCCCTCAACTAGAAAATTCCTCTTTTACCTTCGAAAGCTGTCTGATTGCTTATCTTCTTTTTCTCTGAGGAAGTAGAGCTCACATTTATTTTTTGCAGAGGCTGAATGTTATACTTTGAATTGGCCTTTATGTAATTGAACTGACCCCCTTTTAAAGCAAAATTCTTACTTCTGCTTTTGTTGTATGTTAGATGGGGTAATTTGTGTTTTGAAAAAAAAAATGTTTTTTAAATCTCTTTGAAACTAATTGGATTGGGAAAGTTACCTTTTACAAGCTTTCACAAACCTTGACATTGGAACTGGTTCAGATGGGCACGGTAGCTAATTGCTAGAACATTTTCTGTCTTCATGATTAGTAATATTTATTAAATACAATTCAGTTCCACAAATATCTGTTGTGCACTCCATATGCTACCATTGTTGTGCCAGACACCATCAGAAATCACAAAGGAAAATACATAGTCCTTTTGTTCAAATGAACATGCTCTCCAGTAAATTAGGTCATTTCATGAAATAATTCAGTGCAATACCATTTCAGTGACTATAAGCACTTAAAGCAAACAATGAACACAGGGTGAGGGGGATTCAAGAACACTGCTTTTCCTTCCATTTCACAATTGTCATATTTTTCCTTTCTGTGATTGTATTTAATTAGTTTAATCTCAGGTGTGTCATGTTTATATCATGTTGAGATTTACCACTCTTTGGAGGAGAAGAGAAGTATACCTTCCCAACCCAGCTGCTGGTGTGCAGAGTGAAGGAGAACATGCTGCATGCAGGCTGGGACCAGAAGGGGTCAAGAGAAAACAGGAAAGCGATGGTCAGATTTTGAGGTGGTCTGGATCAGGTGTGGTGATCTTAAATGGGACTCCTTACATCTCTAAAGTTAGAATGAACTGGGTTTCCTGGTGGCCCGAATATGATGCTAGAAAGAAAGCAGAGTCTGGGTTTGTAGTGGGCAGCTATAAAGATGGACTGCCATCAACAGAAAAAGCTGAGGTAGAGAGATGCCAAGCTAATGTCAGGAGCTCATTTTGTGACCTTAGGTTGGAGGTTCTGATCAGACTCCCACTGGAGCTTCAGTTAGACAGTAGGATTTGAGAAGCTACTGTTCAAGGTAGAGGTCAGAGATGGAAATATAAATTTAAGATGCATCAGTATATAAATGGACATGATCATCGAAGAACGAATATAGATGCAATCAAAGGGGAGAATTCAAAGACTCATCCCAGTGGCATTTCCATTTTTAATGTCAAGAGATGAAGGAAGAGCAAAAGATAGAGAGGATAGAATGGTCCTCCCAAAAAGTGAGAAAAAGATAGAAGACTGTGTGATGCCTTCAGTCAAAATGGAATCAAGTGATTCCAGGACAAAGGAGTGATCACCTCGGTCCTTTGCTGATGACTAAGAATTGACATTGTGCATGACAATGTGGATATCATTGATGATATGACAAAGGCACCATTTGTGAGTTATGGAGGCAAAAATTGGTTCAAATGAAAATCAGAGAGGAGGGGCACCTGGATAGCACAGTCAATTGAGCATCTGATTCTTGAATTTGGCTCGGGTCATGATCTCAGGGTCATGACATTGGACCCCTCACCCTCATCAGGATCCACACTCAGCAGCGAATCTGCTTGGATTCTCTCTCCTTCTCCCTCTGCCCCTCCCTTGTGCGCTCTCTCTCTTTCTCTCTCTCTCTGAAGTAAATAAATCTTTAAAAAAAAAGAAAACTGGGGGCACCTGGTTGGTGGCTCAGTTAAGCATCTGCTTTTACCTCAGGTCGTGATTCCACCTGGGGTCCTAGGATCGAGGCCCACATCAGGATCAGGCTCCCTGCTTAGGAGGGAATCTGCCTCCTCTTCTCCATCTGCCTCTCCCTCAGCCCATGCTCTTTCAAATATCAAATAAATAAATAAAATCTTAAAAAAAAAAAGAAGATTCGAAGGGAAAAACTGAACACATAGTGACAATGTTGTCTAGTTATGTTATGAAGCAATTTTTTTTTTTTAAATAGAGCAAGAGGGGCGCCTGGGTGGCTCAGTGGGTTAAAGCCGCTGCCTTCAGCTCAGGTCATGATCTCAGGGTCGTGGGATCGAGCCCCGCATCGGGCTCTCTGCTCTGTGGACAGCCTGCTTCCTCCTCTCTCTCTCTGCCTCTCTGCCTACTTGTGATCTCTGTCTATCAAATAAATAAATAAATAAATCTTTAAAAAAAAAAGAGAGCAAGAGCAGAAGTTGGAAATGAGATCAAGAATGTTTCACTGTTTCCAAGATAAGACAAATAGGAATGCCATGTAGGAAGATGTGTTTGCCTTAGAGTTAGACGGTGAAAATGATTCCTAAAGCTGAGTTTAAGGACATGAGATTTCCTTGATTGTTTGCCTTGATTTCCAGAGGGCTCAGGGGAAAGATCTGGAGAGGGGGATAGGGACTGAGGAAAAGGTGATATGCAGAGTCCCCAGAGAAGGAAGGAGAGCCCAAGGCTCTTGGGCACCTTTTGTTTACTGACGTGGACAGAAGGGTGTGATGGACTGCACACGTCTGTCTCCCGTGCAGACAGTGGTATTGTAACCAAACTACCAATAAGCACTCACCTTGGTCAGGAACGGGTGGAAACCATATCAGGTGTTGCCATACAAGTAATCTTTATTTGTAGCAAAGAAAGCGATTACCTGGAACAACTTCCAAAGCAGTGATTCTACAAACAACAAAACTGGGCAAGTTTTAAGCCAAGTGTGTGTGCCTATTTGGGAAGGAGTTGGGCAAAGGAGAGCTCAGGATGGAAGTGAGGCAAAGGTCATGCTAAGTGGACGGAGTCCAGGTCCTAGTTGATCGAAACCACAGGCCAGCAAGGGTCTGTAGCATCAATTGTCTGACCCGTTAGTCTAATGTGCAGGTGCTCAAAGGGGTTTAAATCTTGCAAAAAAAGACTCAAGAATGTGTGTTAGGTCAATCTCTACTTTGGGAAACAGCACTTGGCCTTTGATCAACGATTGACTGTCTGATATGGTTAGGTTATTTCCTGGCCTTGTAGAGACTGTGCATTCCATTTCTTTCCTTAAAATCCTTAACTCGGGTGTTTTCTGCACTCCTTTGTGATTCCAACACTTACTAGGATGTTCCATGAGTGGTGTGCTGGGGCAAATAGTGCCATTTGGGCATTGATCTCAAAAATAGCCAGGGCCTAACATGATTTCCCTTTATCCCAAAAGCCTCTGCCTCTGCTTCCTTTTTCCAGGGACCCCAATCTCTTCCTGCTTCCAGGACATAGCATTTGAGATGACTTGAGAATTGGCTCCTGTTCGGGGAGGCATGGGGGTCCTGAAAAGAGGTGGTTTCCCCAAGAATGATGACTCCTTCTTGTCCTCTGTTTCCCTCAGTGGCCTTCAGGTCAGCAGATGAGGGGTTTGGTAGTGAAATAGGCAATCTTTTGACTGTCAGCTATGATCAGTAAAGAGACAGTCTCTGTCCATGACCATGAATAAATACCCTCTCGAGCTCCACATTTATCTTTTTGTGTGTGTGTGTGTATGTGTGTTTTTACAGATTATGCTTTTATATATAAGTAGATATAAATTTGCCAAATCCAAAGTCATTAAGATTTTCTCCTGATTTTTATAGAAGTTCTGTAATGTTGATGCTTATATTTATACCTATAATCGAAGGTTGGTTAATTTTTCTATATGTTGTGCAATAAGGGTCACAGGCCACTTTTTATCCCAGATCAAATTAATTGTTCCAACACTACTTAAGAAAATAAAATAAGATTTTATTTATTTGACACAGAGAGAAAGAGAGGGAGAGAGAGAGCACAAGCAGGCAGAGTGGCCTGCAGAGGGAAAGGGAGAAACAGGCTCCCGGGCTGAACAGAGAGCCAGACACTGGGCTCAATCCCAGGATCCTGGGATCACGACCCGAACCAAAGGGAGGTGCTCCTGAACCAAAGGGAGGTTAATATTTTGAAAATATTAACCTTTATTCCACATCATTTGTTTTTGCTCCTTTCTTGGAAATCCGTTGACCATATATGCATCCATATATCTGCTACTCTGTTCGGCCGAGCAACTGTCTCTCTTTATACCAATGCCACACTCTGTTGGTCACTTCAACTTTATAATAAATCTTAAAATCCCAAAGGATACCTCTTTCAACTTGGTTTTATTTTAGCAAATTAGTTTTGCATTTCCTGGGGAATTTTTATTTGTCAGAGAGAGAGAGCACAGGCAGACAGAGTGGCAGGCAGAGGCAGAGGGAGAAGCAGGCTCCCTGCCAAGCAAGGAGCCCGATGCAGGACTCAATCCCAGGACGCTGGGATCATGACCTGAGCCGAAGGCAGCCGCTCGCTTAACCAACTGAGCCACCCAGGCGTCCTGGGGAATTTTTAAATAATTTCATCAGTTTCTACAAAGAAGCCTAATGGGGGTTTAGTTGGGATTATGTTGAATTTACAGATCAATTTTGAAAGCTGACACCATAACAGTAATGAGTTTTCCAGCTATGACGACGGTATGTTTTTCCTTTTATTTACATCTTCTTTAATTTATCTCACTCATGTTTTGTTACACTTTTGTGACATTCAGTTAGTATGTGTTAAAGCAATTTATTTGATCTAGTACCATTTTTGTAGATTTAGGGGCATTTTCTCTGTAGATGATCACATCATCTGTGATTTTATTTGTTTTCCTTATTGTACTGGCTAGAATCTACAGTACAGTGTTCAGTAGAAGTCATGAGAGCCAAGATCCTTGACATTTTGTGTTCTTCAGGGGGAAGTGCTAAACTTTTTACTGTTCGGTATGTGAGCTGCAGACGTTTATAGATGTTCTTTATCAGCTTTAGGAAATATTCTTAGATTCCCACATTTCTGAAGTTTTTATAAAATCAGAAATTGATGATGGATTTTTTTTTCAAATTATTTCTCTAACTCCTGACATCATCACTTTCTTTTTCCTCTTTGGTTATTTACATGATGAATTGCATTAACTGATTTTTAAAATATTAAATTTGCCCTGCATTATTGGGATCAATCCCAGTCAGTTGGATTTGATTTGCTAAGACTTTTGTTAAACAATGTACACACTCATATTCATGAGTGAATAATCTTTACTCTTCCCCTCGTTTTTTCCATACTCTTCCCCTCTTTTTTTGTTCAGATGATGTGGGCTTCATAAAATAAACTGGAGAGTATTCATGCTTTCGAAGTTTCAGGAATATCTTACATCATAGTCATATTATATCTTCCTTCAATATTTTGTATAATTCAGCCATCTTCATGTTGCGTCTTCTTTATTGGAAGGTTGTTAATCAGAAACAGGTTTTAAAAAAATAGATATAGTGCCTTTTCAGTGTTCAGTTTCTTCTTGAGTGAGGCCTACCTCGAGGTTTATATTTTTAAGGGATGTGTCCATTTCATCTAAGTTGTTGAATTTATTAGAGCGTTGTTTATGACATTTTATTATTGTTCTTTTAATATCTGTAAGATCTTGGGACGCCTGGGTGGCTCAGTTGGTTAAGCAATTGCCTTCGGCTCAGGTCATGATCTGACCTGCGTCCTGGGATGAGTCCCACATCGGGCTCCTTGCTTGGCAGGGAGCCTGCTTCTCCCTCTGCCTCTGCCTGCCACTCTGTCTGCCTGTGCTCTCTCTCTCTCTCTCTCTAACAAATAAATAAATAAAATCTTTAAAAAAAATATCTGCAAGACCTTAGTGATGCCAAGTCTCTCATTTTTTATATTGATTATTTCTCTGCTCTAGGTTTTTTTTTTTTTTTTAAATCTTCATATGTCTAGCTAGGATTTTTATCAACTTTATTTATCTTTTGAAAGTATCAGCTTTTTGTTCCATTAATTTTCTTTATTGTTCATCTGTTTACTCTTTCATTGATTTCTTCTCTGATCATTATTATCTCCTATCTGCTTCTCACCTGGGGCTTCATCTATTTTACTTTTTCCAGCTTCTGGAGTTGGTAGCTGAGATACTTCATCATTCCTCTTTTTTAGCATAGTCATTCAGTGCTATACATTTCACTTTTAGCCCTGGTTTCACTGTGCCCCACCCTTTCGATATGTTGTTTCTCCATTTTGATTCAATTTAACTCTTCTACTTTTCTTAGATCCATGTTTTACTTTGTTTACAAATGTTGAACATTATCCAAATATGTTCATTTTGTTGAATTTTAATTTAATTTCACAGGGGCCATAAAACACAATGTGTATGATGAGAACCCTAGTACAATTGCTGTTTCTACCTCTAGCCTGCCTTTGGGTTGAGCTGCAATGTCAGTTCTTGTCAGTGTCCAACCTGCCCTGCAGATGACAGATTTGCAGCACGCACTGCCCCCTAACCAATTCCTTAAAATCTCCCCTGCTCTCTGCCCCTCCCTCTCAACACACACACACACACACACACTGTCTCTCTCTCTCTCTCTCTCTCTCTCTCAGTTCTGTTTCTCTGGGAGAACACTCATAAATACAGATTTTGCTTTTATAATCTAGAATATTAATTATCTTGGAAAATGCCCCATGTGGACTTTGATGGAATATGTATTACTTTGTTTTGGGAAACATCATTGCCTGATTGTCTGTTAGGCCATTCCAGTCTTCTATGTTATTTATTTTCTCTCTACTATTAATTATTGAGAAAGTAATGTTGAAGCATGCAACCAGGGACACCTGGCTAGCCCACTTGGTTAAGGAAAGGACTCTTGATTTCCACTGAGGTCATAATCTCAGGGCTTTGAGATAGAGCCCCAAGTAGGGCTCCATGCTTAATCAGGAGGCTGCTTGAGTGTCTCTTCCTCTCCCTCTGATCCTCCCCCACTTTTGTTCTCTTTCTCTCTAAAATAAATAAATACAAATTTTAAAAAAGGAAACATGCAACTATAATTCATCTTCTTATTACTATTTTTACCAGACTTCATGTGTTTTGAGTTCTGTTATTAGGTGAGTACACATTTAAGATTATGTGTTCATGACAAATTGACCCCCTTTTCATTAAAAAAAAAAAATGACCCAGTGTACTCCTGGCAACATTCTTTTCTCTGAAAATTACTTCCTGTCATATTAATACAAGAATGCCATATTTTTTTTGATTAGTATTAGAATCATATGTATTTTTCAGTCATTTTAATTTTAATTTCTATATTGAAAGTTGATTTTCTATGAGCAGCATGTAGTCGAATCCTACCTTTCATCTAACGTGAACATCTCTGATTATTAATCTAATACTTAGATGATATCTGTATTCAGTGTGATTATTGTATATATGATTTAGTTCTACCATTTTTCTATTTTTTTTTTAATTGCCTCATCTGTTCCTTTTTCTTCTTTTCCTTTCTTTGGCTAAACAAGCTTTTGTGATGACATTTGATCTTCTTTTGACATATTAGTTACTGCTAACTAGTTGTTTCACTGGTTATTTTAGGGATTATTTATTTATTTATTTGTCATGTTCAGTTAAGGTTTATTGTATAATGTCTAACTTAAATATGCCCTACTTTCAAGTGACATTATACCTTCTTATATAAGATGATTCTTATAAGAATCATCCAGTGATTTTGTTTCTCCTTCTCAAAACTTTTCCTTATTGGGGCGCCTGGGTGGCTCAGTGGGTTAAAGCCTCTGCCTTTGGCTCAGGTCATGATCCCAGAGTCCTGGGATCGAGCCCCGCATTGGGCTCTCTGCTCAGCAGGGAGCCTGCTTCCCCCTCTCTCTCTGCCTGCCTCTCTGCCTACTTGTGATCTCTCTCTCTGTGTCCAATAAATAAATAAAATCTTTAAAAAAAACAAAAACAAAAACAAAAACTTTTCCTTATCGTTTTGTACATTTCCATATATGGTATATACCTCAAATGCATTGCTAATTTACCTCTTTTAAATAACTGGTTATATTTTATTTTATTCTATTTATTTATTTATTTAGAGCATATAAATGACGGTGGGGTGGGAATTTGCAGAGGGTGAGAGAGAATCTCAAGCAGACTCTGTGTTGAGCATGGAGCCTGAGAAGGGGCTAGATCTCATGACCACAACATCATGAGCTGAGCTGAAATCAAGAGTCAGTCACTTTAACCAACTGAGCCACTCAGGTGCCACTAAATAACTAGTTACATTTTAAAAGGGATTTAAAAATCAGAAATAAAGTTTTATATTTTCTCATATAATTACCATTCCTCATGATACTTATCTTGTTTAAATCCCAATTTCTAGGCAGGATAAATGTGTTTCTTTCTTAAGGACTACGTGCAATTATTTTAGCACAAGTGACAGGTTATAAAATCTAAGATTTTGTAGGTCTAAAAGGTCTATGCCTTCCTTTGCTCTTTGAAAGGTGGGTGACTGGGCACCAAATTCCAGTGCAAACCCCCTTTCTTTCAGCATTTTAATGGTGTTGCTCCACTCTCTGTTGACTTGAATTATCTGAGGTGAGAAATCTGTTTCTATTCTCCAAACTTGGCACCTCTGAACATTACATGTCTTTTATTCTCTGACTGCTTGCAAGGTTTTCTCTTTATCATGAATTTCATTTTTTTAAAGGGTTTTTAAAGGTTTATTTGTTTGAGAAAGAGAAAGCCAGCAAGAGGAAGGGCAGGGGAAGAGAGAGAATCTTCAAACAGACTCCCCGCTGAGTGTGGAGCCCCTTTCTTGGGGCTCATCCCAGGACCCTGAGATCATGACTTGAGCGGAAACCTAGAGTCCAACACTTAACCAGCAGAGCCACCTACTGCTCTGTTATCATGGACTCTAAGGAATTTGATTATGATGTGACTTGCTGTCATTACTTTCTTCCCCCTGAAGGTTTCCTTATGTCCTACATGCTTCCCCCTTCCTGGATTTACAGTTTTTGACAATCTTTAGAAAAATCTGAACCGTTATTTCTTCTAATATTGTATGCCTCCTTTCGAGACTCTAGTTACAAATTCAGCTGTCCTCTTGAGATGTCTCGCTGTTTAGAAATGCCTGTTGATTC